>VCAZ01000008.1:7941262-8013762 GCA_005784505.1 Bagarius yarrelli | reverse complement strand
TGATGTGTACTGAAACCCTCTTGCTCATGTCAATATTTGTGCCTAAGGGCAGAGTGTTGAGGCCACTCTTGTTCACACACACACGCCCTGAGAATACGGATGTAGCAGCTAGGAAGTCAAACGAATCCACAGACGCAGGGATGGGCTAATAAAGTGTGGCTTACTGCTGTTGGCTGTTGGAAAAAAAAAAAGAAAGCAAACAGCTATTAAATGAGAGTGACGTTTATAAACCGTTCAGCATTTATCAATGACTGCAGAGCGGGATGATGTCATAGAACGAGAGGAGGTACAATTATGAGTAATTAAGAAATGAACTCATTTGGAATGCGTCTCTATAGAGTGTTTTCACGACATGTCGGCCATATTAGCGGCAGTAAATTTGCAAGTTCGGCTAATTATTATTAAAAATTGTCAATTTTTGGGCTGTACTAATCAATTGGACCCGGAAAAACATTTAGCTTCCCGAATTGGACTGCCAGATTTTATAGCAAATCAAGAAAACTGTCTGAAGAAAGAAGGCTTTGTGTTTGGCAAAAATCTTGACAAGATTTTTTGCTTATTTTTAATGTAATTTATGGTAATTTATTCATTATTATTATTGTATAAACAAGTAGCTAATAAGCTGATGATGTGCCTCTCCTACCCATCCATTGTAAGAAGACATGGGGTGTCTTTTCATTTCTATGCTGACGATAGCCAGATTTATTTACCTATTAAGAGAAATGACCCTTCAGCACTTAGTACTTCAGTAAAGTGCTTAGACGAGGTCAAAATCTGGCTAGCTCAAAAAATTTTAAGGTTAAAAGTGAAGATGTTTTTAGTCCTACAGACTATTCTCAGCAGTCCAGCCTGGTCTTGGGCAGCTTATCAGCCTTCAGATCATTTCGTGTGTGAAATCCGGGTGTCTATTTTGACGAGTCATTAAAATGGGATAAACATACTGTATCTCTTCTGTAATTGGTTTCAGTGTTTACAAACTTCACTTGCTGTCTAAAATCAAACACTTTTTTAATGTTATAACACTGAAGATTTATTAACTCACTATATTGCGGCATCTCAAAGTCACAAATTACTCACCTACAATTAATCCAAAACTCTGTTGCCAGATTTCTTTAAAATAGTCGCAAAAGTGACCACATCAAGTTTATATTAAGGGCCCTGCATTGGCTGCCTATTTAATTTAGAATCAATTTTAGTCTTTACATAATCAGGGCCCTAGTTATCTCTCGGAGCTGTTTCATCTTTATACTCCTATTAGAAGTCTAAGATCTAGTAATCAGAATCACTTTTACTTCCTCAGTCTAGACCTAAACATAGAAGGGACTAAGTTTTTTCTGTTGTTGGGACTCGGTTATTGAACCATTCGCAGATTAAGATTAGATTAGCCTTCCCTATTTATTTTCCCTACTCCCTATAACATGTAAGGTCTTCAGCTGTGTCTAAGCTTTGTGAAAGAACAAGGCAATTAGAAATTGATTTATCTCAATTTTTACTACTTCATAGCTTTAGTTTGTGGAAACATCACTTTTTTCCTGCTTACAGAGTCCTTCTCTGTATGGTTCTGCAGCTTCCACGCCTTTTTTGTGGTTTTAGCATCCTAAATTAGTAGAACAATGTCTGCTATAGCACATTAACTTTGAATTCCACATGCTTTTGTTTACATCCGCGTAACTCAAATATAACCGCGTATTTGGGTAACTGACCAAAGCGTCTTTTAGGTGAAAACACTCTAGTTTCCTGTTTTAAGTGTGTTACTTCTTTTATACCACAACAATCCACCAGAAATGAAATTAAGTAGAGAAGTGGTAAGCGCAGTAGTTAGGGTGTTGGGCTGCTAATTGGAAGATCAGGGTTTGACTTCCTTAACCTCCAATTGCTCAGATGTATAAAAGTGTTAATGCAAGTCGCTTTACAAAAGGGCATCGGCAAATTCTGTAAACGTAAATAAAACATTCGCACACAGTTACTATATTTAGCCTTTTACCCCTTTATCATTTTTAGGATTTAATTGTACCTAAATTTCTTCTTTACAATTTAAACTTTTTCTTGGTTTCACTTTTTTAGGACTGCAATTTTCAAGCCTTTTGAGATGCATATTACATGTAAACGGAGTTATATAAACAATCAATTATGCTAAACAGTCGACGCTAGAGAATATTTTTAGAACATTTATTATTAGATGTAGAAAAAAGCATTTACAGATTTTATATATATGCTTATAAATGTGTCTTTGCAATATGCTGTAACTCAGACACACATACCTCTATAACACAAACTAAACCTCATTTGGATAGAGGTAAAAAAAAGCAAAAAAAAAACAAAAAAAAAAAACAGATTTTTACAAAAAATAAAAACAGAAAAAACAGAACAATGTAGTCCCTCAAGAGACACAAAGGCCACTGTTTTCACAGAAAACACTAGTGTTGGCCCAGATAGTGGTTCATAGCCTCAGGCTCAGTTCAGCACTGGTGTACGAGAATATATTTATATACACACACGTGACCTGGCCGCGTGTGGGACTAATCACAACTTGAAAGTGTGACTGCATGGATGTGCACACACAGTGATGCCATGACCATTAATGATATCACCCTAATAGTCCTGATTGTCACATTTTCAGTTCAGAATATCAAATGCTAATTGCAATCTATAGAACATTATTATGAGCCAAATGCACTTTTTATAGTGTGTGTGTGTGTGTGTTTTTATATCTGGGTTTATATCAGACATGAGAGCTTGTATATCTAACAGACTTCAGAATAAAAAAAATGCAAGGTGCATAAATGTGCTGTTATGTACCACTGGGAATAACAAAGAGGATTTTGTATCTAACAAATAAGAAACATCAAATGAGGGGAGAGAAAAAAAAAACCCACAAAGGGAAACACATTTACACTTTAAATGGTCTGTAGTGCTGAACGAAATTCATAGTTTCAAAGTAAAAAATAATAACTATTCATGGGTACCAACAAAGCAAATACAATTAACATTACAGTGTGAATCAAAGATGAACTGCAATAGTGGTCATCAGAAAGTGGCACGTTCTTCAGCAGATTTAAATCAGTGTCATACATATGACCAAAAAATATAGATATATATATGTATATATATATGTAATATGTACACACGTGAGCTAAACGCTGCACTCTCGTATTTACAGCCTATTTACACACAATCAGCACAGGCTTAGGCTTGTTGTTCTGAATAAGTCATTAAATTTTAAATTCCAGAGTCACAAGAGAAAATAAAATGTGTCTGGCCAGAAAGTTGATGTGTCTTACCATTTGTGATCAGGCATCTGTAAACACTGAAGAGAAAACAAAATGTCTTTTCCCAAAAAAACATATAAAACTAAAAAAATAATATTAATAGTAGGTCTCCAAAATGTGCTCTACTGCCATCTAGTGACTGAAAGTGGCAGGATCACACCAGTGTAAGTGTTTAGGCTGAGGAAAGGAAGGTTCCGTTGAGGTCAAAGTTAATGCCCATGCTGAGGGGGTAAAGGAGGACCATTCACACCTGGGTGGTAGAAAGCACAGTTGTTTTCGTATCTGCAGTTCCTTTTCATCATGAAATGCCGACACACTGGTCTTTTGGACATGTCTAAAAAAAAAGATGCAAATAAGTTAAACAGTCCCATAAATATGTTAAAAAAAGAGATTCTATAAAAAAGTAGATATGATCTTACCACCCATGTTGTTGTGTCCTCCCCGTGGCCCCCCACGTCCTCCCCTTCCTCTGAATCCTGGGTCTACTCCTCTTCCTCGCCCTCCTCTGTGGAAAGGGCCACCCCGGTGTGGACCTCCTCGCATAGACTCGTCTCCCCAGTAGTTTCCGTTGTCCGCACCTCTGCCCTGAGGTCCAGGTGGAGGACCCATCATTCGTGGGGGACCTCCTCCTCTGAATGGAGGCCCATGTCCATGAGGAGGGGGCGGGTGATTGAAACGAGGCCCGCCGGGTGGATTGTTTGGTGGAAAACCGCCGTTCATGGGCATTGGCATGTTCATGTTGTTGTTCATGTTCATGTTGGGACCAGGGCCAAGTAAAGCTGCATTCACTACATAACAGACAATCGAAATTGTAAGTCTTTAATAAAAATACTGTTTAACATTCCATTCCATTTTAATCTAATCTCCTTGTCTAAATGTTTACACCAAGGCTGGGCGATATGGCAAATATATCGTGATAATTTTTTGTCCCATATTGATCAATATGCCAATGGTAAATGCTGCCAGATTTAAACGAGTATCCCATAAAAAAAAAAAATCAGAGGGTGCATTAATCACATTTCAAAGTATAGTTTAGCAACAAACATTAAATCTTTGGCCTTACAAATCTAGACAACTTACTAAAATAAACAACCTGTGTATTTGGTATAATAAATCAGTATTTTTATATTGTAAAACAGTGTCTAAACACTGTGTTTGAAAGGGCACGACACACGAGTCGAGTGCAGCAGCTATTTTGTATTTTTTTGTGCAGCGTTTATCTCGTGTTAGCGCAGACTTTACAATTTAGCTTCTGTTACATTTATGTATGTTTGATGACATATTAATGTGTCTGGACCAAATTAGTTTGAAATGCTGTATGAGAGTAAGATTTTACTAATGAAATGCAGTGTCCTGCTGGGGGGACAGAGGAGCATTAACAGGTTTTAATATATATATTGAGTAAAAATGTCCAGGGATTAACAATGTTTCCGGCATAAAGTTGGTCAAGATTCAGTGTGATATTATTGGCCTAGCCCTAGTTTACATACCAAGTTATTATGAGTTACATACATTGTATCGTGCAGTTTAAGAGAAGGAAATCATTTGTGCTTGTGTGCCAAAATATGTCATTGTTTAATCTAAACTGCTTACTTGGTGGTGCATTCCCCTGCTGGTTCTGGTTTTGGTTCTGCTGCAGAGATCCCAAAAGCTGTTTGATCTTGTCAGAGAAATCAGGCTGCTTAATAAGGTCCTCTGCTGACTGGTTAGATCCTTGAGCACCCTAACAAAAAAGAGACAAACAAATTAGCCACTGTACAACATAAATGCTCTTCTTAAAGAAATTCGGGTAGAGAAAACGCACCATTATAGAGCTGAGGAGTTCCTGGACATTCATAGACGGGTTGTTCGGAGGTGGTGTGTTGTTCTGAGCTTGTGGGCTGCGGTTGTTGTTTAAGCTGACCATAAGATTAGCGAGGACAGGAGGAAGCTTGGAGCCCTCCTGAGCTGCAGGGGGAGGGTCTGATGCAGCAGGATCAGAACTGTCCATGTAGCTGTCCTCCATCATCGTACAGTCCTGAATCATCACACAGACAGAGAGCATAACAGTTTAAGAAAATAATTCAGCATGAATAATCCATCATGAATAATCCATGAAAAAACACAATTACTCAAAAACAAGAAGGTATTAAAGTGCTTACCTCATCCAGTGGAATGAGACGTGGAGGCATTGGCTCATAAGACTCTGGGTCCGGCTCGTGTGGGCTATCTGGGACACTAAATTAGAAGAGAAGGCAATGTTAGATTGATATTATGTGCAAAACATATCTGGTAACACGTTAATGATCGTGACAATAATACAAGTTTCCAAGCAAACAGATGCTTACCTCTCCTTGTTGAGGAAGATCTCCTGGAGGATGCCCATCTCTCTGTCCCTCTGGGTCAGCTTTTCACTGCTGTTGGACCCTGGACTGACCAGACAGCCAGACAGGATCAAAGGTCGAGGAGGTGTCCAGGGCACCCGCTCTTCCATAGTGTCATGTGAAAGTCGACGGGCCATCTCGAAGGTGTGCCTGTCCATCATCAGCTCCCGTTTGGCTGCTTCACCGAAATCTTTAATCTTATTGACGTTTACTAAGAAAAAAATAAAACAACCTTAATTATCATCTGCAACACAACTTTTATTTCAACACTGATACTGAGGTGTAGGGTTGAGGGTATGACTATATATACACACACTGAGGAATAAATTGTCAACCGTAATACATTTTTTATTCTGTGTATACCGTAACGTTGCATGTGAGACTGAGGGAGTTTTGAAAGGATCACTTAAATTGCTTTATTTGGAAAAAAAATCATAATTTTAGGATGAATGGAATAATTTTGTGAAAAAGTGCATCTGCGTAAAAAAATTTACATTTTCATATTTAAGATTGTTTCTGTTATGTAAGTGGTATTTATTTTGTTCATTTTATTTATTTATGGTATTAATTTTGCTAATTGTTCATTTTAGTTTATTATATAATAAGGTTTGTCCACACAACTATAAAACGTTTTGACAAGGTTAATGCAAGTTCAAATTTTATTCACCCTATTTAATCAAGGTCAAATAAATGATGGAATTTAAATGAAGGTATTTAAGTTAATTTATTATTTTGACGATTTTTTTAAATAACTACCTAATTTCTATATTTTGATTTAATTAAGTTGAAATAAATGAAATTAATTGAAATTAGAATTTTGTCATACCGCCCATCCCTACAGAGGTGTGAGTGAGTTGGTTTTTATCTTACCTCTCTCTGTCTCATCCAAATCAAAGTAAAAATATTCTTTCAGCTGATCTTCCTCAGCCCAGCGAACGCTCTTCTTTTTCTTGCCTTTCTTAGTCAGGCTTTCTTCTTCCCCACGTGGCTCTGAAAGGGCATTAGGCTTATCTGTTGAAGACCAAAAAAAATTTAATTACTTAATCAAAAATATCACTACAACCAATTCAACGCTTCCTGGTTTTATTACTTTTTACCTAATAGAGCTAAACATTACTAAATTTTTAATCGTTAATATCAGATGACGGGGGAAACAGGGTGGTTTCAGTAAAGTTACCTGTGTCCATAGCCTCAGGGTCCTCGGTAGGGACAGGCGTCCCTGGCTGTTCCAGGTCAGGTGGCTCGTGTGGAGGAGTGTGCGAAGCAGGAGTCTCTGGGGAAGAAGGCTTGTTCTGTGTGCTTGAGTACGACTGGGGTTTGCTTTCAAACGGACATGGCTGTGGAAAATGGGAGAAATATTTTTTTTTTTATTTTTTTGTTTAATTAATCCTAGTAGAAAAGCACAAAAAAAAAATCCAACCCACCTTGTTCGAGGTAGGAGAGGCTGCCTTAGGTTTCTTCTTCTTGATCTTGATTCCAGGAACTGGAGCAGAATTAAGCGCATCCAGAAATCCCAAGCTCTCCATAGCTAATACAAAAATTTTAAGAAAAGAAAAATGTTTAAAAGAATTATAATTGTGCAAAATATCTTTTATTATATTTTTTAAACTGTTTTAAATGAATAAAAACAGAAAATGTTATGCTTACGTTGTGGAGGGATGAGCTTGACTTTGATTTCTTTGGCTGAATTGGGAGTGGTGTTAAGAGGCTTGTACTTTTTCTCCACAGGCGGCATATCTGATGGAGCAGAGCTATATGGGGAGCAACGTGACCGAGATTAAAATTCTACCATTTTACCACCAGAGGGCAGCAAATGCACCAGATATTTAACAGAAAATGTTAAAAGCCAAGGCAGTTTATTACTGGGTTATTCTAAAACTTACCTGGGCCTCTTAAGGACAGCGGGTTTGATGTTGTATTTGTCTCCAAGCTGGGGGACTGCGGGGGGCTTCTTTGTAGGAACAGGAGTTGGAGTATCTACCTCTAAGCCTGTTTAAAATTAAATAAGAAAATTAATTAACCAATGAAGCTATGTTATTATTGTTGTTATTTCTTTATTTAATGCCATGTCGGCATCAGGGCAAAATTAGCAACCTATCCAAAAGAGTGTCAGTAGAAAATCGCAACAATATAAAACATGCATAGAAATCAAGCGGTCATAAAATGTACAGTAAGTTTGCTAAAATTAAGATATAATTTAAAAAAAGCAGAATCTTTTCTGGTAAATGATTATTAAATAAATCTTTAAGGCTCATAATACAATTACGCCTAAAACATTATTAGCAAATTAGATTACTTTATACTCTTATGTTTTACAGAGCAAACTTCAGCCTACTATTTTAAAATATTAGACCACAAAAATTAAACAAACTATGAATCAATGTGATGATAAAGCTTGAGATCAGACCTGTGAAGCGAATTTTAGCATGACTGGGTGCATGGGCTTTTGGCTTTTCTCTTTTCTTCTCCTCTTCTGTCCCTTTTTCACTAGCCTTAACATCAGGACGCAGTTTAACGTCTTCCTTTTTACGTTTTTTGTCTGGAAAAACATTAGGCAAACAATGAATGCTGAAGCATCATAAAGGAATAGACAAAATGTTGCTGTCTTATAATAAACGATGTGGGTGACAATACTAAACAAAAGGGTAATGAAATACACACAGGAACGAAATAAAGGAAGAGAAGAATGCATTACCGTTAGGCGAGGCGTTGCTGGAAACACTCTGAGAACGGATGATGGCCATCCAGCCTTCCACCAGTACTGAGGCGAGCTTTCTTAACTCTTCATAGTAAACACACACAACAGACACGACTTAGCAAACAGGAAGAAATCTCAATAGTGTCCGAAGAGAAAAATTAGTGGATTGTCTATATAAAACAGGGTTACTGTGATTGGATCAAAGGCATTTTGGTATTTAGAGAATACGTCGTTAGTTTACCAGTACCTATTAAACCAAACGGACACTTACCGTCTGTCTCGCCACTCTTGCTCAGATGCTTAACCAACTTTGCGGTGTTGTTCTGGTGTGAAAAAATAGGGACAATAATTTAAAAAATATTCTATGAATTAAAATATAGAAGTAAAAAATGCATTCAGACAAACAGCAACAGTTGTTGAAGTGAACAGCTACCTGTTTGAGATGGTCCACTGTGAGAGGCAGTTTCTGCAGAGTCAGCAGAATGAGTTGCAGCATTGGGGTATTGGTGGTGGTCTTAGAATAAGTCAACCAAGAGTTTAACAACTTGTAGCCACCAACACGGATAAATCTGCAAAAACAAAGTATAAATGTAGTTTTCGGGGGGGAAAAACAACATGCAATAAAACAATCAAAGCTGCACTGTGATCCTGTATAGCAATATATATATATATGTACCTGTTAAGAATGTCATGTGACCTGGTCTGCAGTAAGATATTTAAGTACATACATCTGCTAACCATTTTATGAGAGGCCTTCATGAGACTGCACAAAAAAAGTCAAAGAAAATGATTAAAATATTAATCAAACTGGGTTCACCAAATGGTGAAAAAAGAAATCTACTAATTTAAAAAAAAAACTGAATTATAAATAAAATAATCTGTTTGTGTGCTAGTTCAAGTCTCACCTGAACACCTTGGCGACGCCCTCCAGGCTTCGGAGTTCACCATCCTTTCCCAACAGTGCCTCCACTCCTTTCAGCACATCCCTGGGGTCCACTGGGCCCACTGCCATTATAGTCTACACACACAGACAGGGCAGGTAGAGAGAGAGAGAGAATAAGAACAATTGGGATTTATACATTGTCTGTAGGCTACACAATGGCTGTTACTATGGAGTAGCTGTGTAGTGGGTAGTAAGTAAATTTCACCACAGCTACTACTAACCATGAATATTAAAACTTGTTTGGGTAGATTCAGAGAGCTCACTGGAACACATAGGGGCTGAAATCAACTGCACTAGTTTGGCTTTACCGGGCTACAAAATACCGAGATGATCATATAGTCTATCAGGAAATTCCAGTCAGCTGCCATTTTTATTCAGTCATCCTGCTAACACAAGTTTTGAATTCAGCTGCACTACACAAAGAGCCGTTTGTTGAGCTGTACAACTGCATTGCTTTCACAGATCATGATACCAGACCGAACAGACAACACAACAGGAAAGCACTAATGGGACATGTTGAATGGTGTGGCATAAAAATCAGCATTAGATTTCTCTTTGATATGTTCATGAACCAGGCTTGCAAAGTCCCCACAAAACTCTACTTAAACACAAACATAAAAATGACTTGCCACTGAAATATGATAGCACACTATGTGACCTGTCCTTATGTATGTTCTTAAATTATCATAAAGGATTAGCAAACCCACAAATATTAACAAAAACAGCTTTAAGGTGGGAGATAATATATGACAGAAATAAAAATGCTTTGTTAATTTTGTTTATAAAAGAGTTTTACAATATTTACTGCTGTAGACCCTTCCTCCTACACATGACCCACCTGCTCTCGTCATGTGTATAAAAATATCTGTAAAAGGTCCACATTAACGTATGTACATGTTTAGTTTAACCCCGAAGTAACATTCTGGTGTACTTGATTATTGATTTAACAAACAGACATGGTTGAATTTATTGAATTGCATATTCTGGTTACAGAGTTACTAAAATGACACACACTTTTAAATATATATGTATACATTAAAAAAAATCAGTACTAAAATAAAATGTAGAAAAACTCAATTCTAAACAGGCTTTTTATTATTAGATATTAATAGAGCTGTTTTACTACATCTGTGATCATTGTGATGCTCTGTGAGTCATTTTTACACATTAAAATGCTGTTGTACTAATGGAGTGGTTTTAGGAAAAGCAAAAATTGGTAAAATAAAAGCAATTTCCAAAAAAACACACACACAGTCAAACTGAGACCAAAACATGTAAATTATTTAGTTGAACCAAGAATACACACCTCCATTTCAGATAAAAGTAAATGCTGTGTTGTATTAAGCAAACCACAGATGTTGCTTTCATCTAACTGGAATGTGTAAGACTTTCTCTAAGACATGTTTATATAACCTACAAACCTGACTACTAATGTGTGTGTAAAAGAATACACATTAAATATACATTAAGTTACTTCTAAAAATCCAGGCAAACAAATGTAATAAAAGCTTAAATGCTTCAGGGTTTAATGTATCAGCCATTCTATACTGCTAATAACTATTCTAAACTGTAGATTATCAATGAAAACTTATTATGGTGAAATTTAGTAGTGAAAACTTATAATTACTATTCATTAACTTAAAAAAACATATCAATGCAGGTAATGGAGGTTTTTGGAGGAAAAAGTAATTTGTTTTAATTCTGAGTCTAAATGTATGGAGAAATAGACCATCATAAAAATATAATTACTGTGTACACATAATACAGACCCAGAAAAAAATAAATAGCTGGAAACACTGGTGATGTGTGATTGATAATTAAAAAAACTGACTGCATGGTTATTTCAGGTGGTTTGGTCCACTGAGTTGTAATTTTACAGCAGACGAGCCTAAAAAAAATAACATGGGTGTGTGGTTTTTTTTGGAATGCCTTTTAAATAGGCAGGATGCTGGGCGGAGCTACCCACACGTTCTGGCCCCGCCCACTCTGCGTCACCGGGCTTTAAGTATCTCGTTCAGCCGTTCAGTGTAAAGCAGAACCCAAGGATCCCGGGACACTCAAACACACACACACAATTAGTAGACAACCAAAAACTCCGAGATTCTGATTACACAACGGCAAAAGGTCTTAATATCCAAAACTGTGCGGTAAAGATCATGTTTAGCCTCAACATGCAACTTGGATCTAGAGATCTAAATGCTTGAAATGATGTATGTACGTAAACTATTTTCGGATTATGAAAAAATGTAAATTAATATCGGTATAAAAAAAGGACCAGGTAAAATGTGAGCTATGTAAGGAAATCGTGTTGTGTCTTACCCGTACGTGAAGTTTTTTTAGTCTCTGAATTCAGTATCGACCTCCATAACACGGTACAATACACACTCCTGAAAATTTCACAACTGTTACACACAGTAAACAAAGCTGGCAGCTACTCGTGGAGATTAAGAAACAACAGTAAACCACTGGAAAAAATAATCAACTAACAATTATAGAATAATTAATAAATACATCACACCGCAGTTATTCTCGTACTGTGGACCTTTTTTTTTTTTATAAATACTCAAACTGGGTTCTATGATCTGGTACAAATGTAAATATTTTTTAAACACAGTATCATATTAAAATAATCCAATAATAACAATGAAAACGCCACGCTATGTTAAACAGATGTGGGATATAAATGGGACTTAAACATAAGCCCTTCGGTTGCTTTCGCCATCTGTCGGGAGTTTTGCTATTGCGGCTCAGGATTCGAACACAAAGCCCCGCCCCCTTTTCTTTAACCGCTTCGTGTTCGAAAAGAAGGCGGAAAAAAGAGCCGCCATGTTGGAATATTACAAACAACCCCGAAAGTGGCTTAAGACAATAAACTCGATATTCACTTACACTCGCAAAAAAGGAAACGAATATCCGAACGAAACTGATTAGAACGTAAGACAAAGACAACCCAAGCAAAAAAAAAAAGAAAAAAAAAAAAAAAAACATGTCCGATCTGGTCTCGAAACCAAAGCCACCATTGCTCTCTGTTCCTAGCAAAGGACAACCTGTCCGCCATTTTAGAACACAAACCATGACTAGATAAACAGCTTCCGTCATTTCGCAGCTAAAAAAATCCCACTTTAAGCTTACAGACCACCATTTATACACATTTTTAACGTTTATTCCACCCGTAGCTACAAAAAAATAAGCCAATAATCGAAATTTCAGCCCCTTTACATCCACAGTCGTCATCGTGCAATCTTTATGGGCAGATTGCGTCGAATGTTCCAATGAGCTCTCCTTTTAGAAACAAAAGATCATTGCTTCCTAATTTATGCTGCGGCAATCTTTATGAACAGATTGCTTATGAGAAGCGATCGCTAGCTTATACTTAATACTTTTTTTCCTAGTTATTAATAGAATATGAATCCGTCTCACACACACAAAGAGAAACAGGGCGTGTAGCCGCTGCTGACTTTGCGGTGTGAGCTCATACGCTAACTAGCTAGCTTTAACTCGCTTTATCACAGCTTTTTTATCTGATTAAGATTTTTTTTTTAAGACAGGCAACTGATTAACCGGTAAATTTCGATTCAAATTGGTTGGAAAGTAAACACTTACTATTTATAATTCTCCTCTGCGTCTCGGGTACCTATAATAATTGTGCTTAAAAGCAACAAATTTTAGACAGCGCAAACTGTCATGACTCTCTATTTCATTTGGACTGAAAATGACTTAATGGGCGGGAATGTTGTGGCTAGAATGCTAGCTTTTCCTTCTTGAATAAACAGGAGCAAAAAAGCAGAAGTAGTCAAATGTCCGTTACTCGAGTAGAAAAAACATTTATGGGGGATTTTGATCTTCGAACTGTTGGAAAAATCCTCGACGCCCAAGAACTTCAGGGAGATCAGATACCTGAAACAAAGCAAATTAATAAACGCCGATTAGTAAAACAAAAATAAACACGACGAATGAAGTAAGGACGGGAGTTTCCTAAATTAAAGTTAATTAAAAAAAACAACAAAGACCAAAAAAATATGGAAAAACACTCCAACACCGACACTTACCTCAGACAAATCCAGAAATGCGCTAAAAAGGGTGGGACCGGCTTTATATACCAGTGACGATTTTTGCGTCACTGGTCCGTTGTGAGCGTGCGCATTAAGCACCTGCAAGCTGTGACGCATGCGCCCTGGCTCGAAACGACCTTTTGTTCAAGGACACAGCCCATCCCCCCATCACGCTCTGTGTTACGTTATATAAAAGCAAAACAATAGAGAATTACTCATGGAGATTGTAATACAAAAGACCTATTTAAAACCTTTAAATGATCTGTACAATGCGAGCTTTTTTAATTATATTAGAATTTACTTGTCATAAAATAATATTTGTGAACATATCACCTCTTAATACAATGTGAAACTGACTTTATTTCTAATCAGTCCTCAACGTTTTGAGAAAGCAAACCATCATAGTGAAATCCCCTATAAAAAAAAAGAGAATTCCCCCAGCATGTATTTTCTGATTTTATTAAAACAACATAGAATTAGATCATATCAAAATCATATTTTTTTGTTATACGTGTAGTGACTTCTTTTTTCATTTTTTTCCTTCAAATGTTATTTTTCTTAAGTTGTTTTTAATATCACATTTACATTTGCGGCATTTGGCAGACGCCCTTATCCATTTATACATTTGACATTTACTTTTATAAGAATGAGCAATTTTGGGTTAAGGGTCTTGCTCGGGGGCCCTGGCGTGACAGCGGTAATTGAACCCCGATTAAATTATGTTCCTTGTGGCTGCTGGTGTTTTTAATTCTAAAGCTTAGTTTTAGTACGAGTTTTGCTGGACTGAAAATTCTGATCTAATTTTTACTTTTATTATCACACACAATTATTACGCTAATACACTTGCTATAAATTTTGAATGAAATTGAATTATAAAACTGCAAATCACACACTAAAATCCAAGATTTAAAGCTTTATTGTTATATGTACAGGAAACAGTCTGTTACACCATACAATCTGTACTATCTGTGACTTCTCCCAGTATCCTATGACATAAATTGAGGGCATAATGAAAAAACATATCTTACAAATGTACAAAATAACTATTATAACGCAAGATTTGCATATACAAATTCCTGCAGGAATAAATTACATGTTAAATGATAAATAGTGTAACAAAAATTGTGCACCATCTAAAGTATTTAAATTCTTTACCTTGTTTTTACTTGTTTTTATATTCTAAAACTGTTTAGTTATTTCTCAGATTTTTTACTGTTTAATTGTCAGAGCATGTTCTGTTTGGGTTCTCTAGGTTGTCACTGCAACATTTCAAAGTTAGCTTGGTGTTACATATATATAAATGAACAATACTATATTATGTTATATCATTCATTCATCTTCTATACCCGCTTATTCTCTAATTCGGGGCCACTGGGATCTGCCGGAGTCTATCCCAGTCGTCTCTGAATGAGTGAAAGGCAGGAAGGGTACCCCCTGGACAGGTCGCCAGTCCATCACTGGGACACACACACACACACACACACACACACACACACACACACACACACACACCTCACACACACACACACACACTGACACTCGCTTCTATGGGCAATTTAAAATCACCAATCAACTTTACATACATGTTTTTGGAATGTGGGAGGAAAACAGAGCACCCGGAGTAAACCCACGCAAGCACAGGGAGAACATGCAAACTCCACACAGAAAGACCCCTACCCTTGTTGTGGGGCAACAGTGCTAACCACTCAGCCACCAAGATTCCCCCAGACCCCCCCCCCCCCTTCCCCCTATATTTATATTATATTATATATTATATATTATATCTGCATGCTGCCAGATCATCCAAACTGTCATCTGTCCTCATCCTCCTCGACCTTTCAGCTGCATTCGACACTGTCAACCACAAGATCCTGCTATCCACTCTCAGCAGTCTCGGCATTTGTGGAACAGCGTGGCAGTGGTTTGCTTCCTACTTGGAAGGGCGTTCATATCAGGTAACATGGAGAGGTACAACATCTGCCCCACGCAGACTTTCCACTGGTGTCCCACAAGGCTCAGTACTTGGTCCTCTTCTTTTCTCCCTCTATACTCACTCACTTGGCAAAGTTATTTCTTCACACGGGTTCACATACCATTGCTATGCTGATGACACTCAACTTGTCTTTTCTTTTCCTCCATCAGACACCACGGTTTCTGCAAGGATTTCAAACTGCCTGACAGACATTTCATCATGGATGGCTGCTCACCAGCTGAAACTCAACCCGTGCAAAACTGAACTACTTTTTCTCCCAGGTGACTCATCTCCATGCCAGGATCTTGCAATCACCCTGGACAATTCACAGATCTTCCCTTCAACCAGTGCTCGCAACCTGGGGGTAACTATGGACAATCAATTATCCTTTTCCTTACATGTTGCCAACATAACACGTTCCTGCAGGTTTATCCTGCATAACATCCGGAGGGTTCGACCTTTCTTAACCACTCAGGCCACCCAGTTGCTTGTGCAGTCTCTTGTAATTTCTAAACTAGACTACTGCAACTCGCTCCTGGCTGGCCTACCTCTGAGTGCTATTCGCCCTCTGCAGATGATTCAGAATGCAGCTGCACGTGTTGTTTTCAACCTACCAAAGTTTTCACACACCACTCCACTGCTGCGCTCCCTCCATTGGCTCCCAACAGCTGCGCGCATCAGATTCAAAACTCTGACACTTGCCTACAAAGCCAGAAACGGAGCTGCACCCTCCTACCTACAATCACTTATCACTCCACGCATTCCACCACGCTCTCTCAGATCCACAAGCACTGCTCGGCTTGTTCCACCACCCCCTAGGACACGAGGTAGGTCTGCCTCAAGACTTTTCTCTGTTCTGGCACCAAGATGGTGGAATGAACTTCCCATCAATGTCAGAACAGCAGAGTCACTAGCTATCTTCAAGAGGCGTTTGAAAACTCATCTTTTTCTAAAATACCTTGCTCTTGACATCTAAAAAAACCCCAAAACCCCCCCCCCAAAAAACACCCTTACTCTATTCAACAGGTTTTTTTGTTGTTGCACCTTTTTGTGAACTATTATCAATATTGAGATGTTTTTGATGTGACTTAAAGCACTTCTTGTACGTCGCTCTGGACAAGAGCGTCTGCTAAATGCTGCAAATGTAAATGTAAATATTATATTACATTTAAACAGTGTTTATTCCAAACTGTACATTACTTACAGATTTTGCACTAATGCAGTGAGTAATTACATAATTTAAATCCATACTTATATTAAATAAAAAGTAAAATAAAAACAGTAAGTTCGGTCTCTCTGTGTGTTGAAGCATTACTTCCTTTCAACTTTAACTTTTAACTGTCCAGCATATCTTACTAAAGTGCATAGCTTATAGGAAAGAAAGGAGAGAACTGATCGCAGCACTAAGTGAAGCCAAACTGGAATACATAGTAAAGAATATTCTAGGGGAAGCTGTGGTTTTTAAACATCTTATTAAAAGTTTTAGGAAAACTGGCAAAAGATATTTTTTTGTAGCTGTCAGGCTCCTGTTACTCACTCCAGGCCGGTAGGTGGCGGTAACACATTGGTTAGGATGTCAACCGCAAAGCAAAATTTAAAAAAAGAGAGAAAGAAATGAAAGAACTTTAACTTCCGGCTCATTTAAAGACAAAATGGCGGCGTCCATCCAGAGTGTCGTGAGAGCGGCTTGTCGCGTAACTCCTGCTATTTTTCAACGAACTCGCCGTATCCAGGTTCCCTTTTATTCTGTAAATCTGTAACATATAAAATTATAGCCGTATCCAGCTTTAATTCAGTGTTAAAATAAATCAGATCGCAAGCTATGTGCATCTAAATAAAAATGTGTTGTTTTTTAAATTCCAGACGATACAAAATGGAGTGCGGGTCCTGTTTGTTGCTCCAGTCGTACGACAGTTTTTTAATTCTGCTAAACTGACAAGTGATGCAGACAAGACTGGGGCTGCCGAGGCTTTAGAGTCACATTCTCGGTATAAAGACACACCATGGAAATATCTGGAAAGTGAAGGTACAAAAAAAAAAAACGGTCGTTGGTGTTTTATTGACATTTTATTAATAATTATTGGATGTTTCGTTATGAGCTCGTTTGTTTTGCTTGGCTTTCAGAATACATTGAACGCTATGGATCCAAACCTATTTGGTCTGACTACAGAAGGAACCATAAAGGTGGTATACCTCCACAAAAGACCAGGAAGACCTGCATAGTATGTAAACCACGTTATTATATCATCTCCAACACTTACAAACATCCATGCAAACTAGACTCCTCATAACCCATCCCATCCTGACAGCTTGGTTTCTCCCAAGGTTTTTATTCTCCATTCTGTCACAGATGGAGTTTTGGTCCCTTGTTGTTGTCCCCCAAATATCTGTCCATTAAGGAATTGATGAGTTTAAAATGGAATCCCAGGAATCCGATCCATTTAAACAAAACCAAGTTTGCCACTGTTTGGGCCCTTGAGCAAAGCCCTTTACCCCCGATTGCCCAGTTGTGTATATATTTAAAAAGGAGATAAATGTAAATCGTTCTGGATAAGACCATCAGCCAAATGCTGTAAATGTCAATAGTAATGGGCAGCACGGTGGCTGAGTGGTTAGCACTGTTGCCTGGCCCAAGTTTGATTCCTGGCCAGGGGTCTTTCTGTGTGGAGTTTGCATGTTCTCCTCATGTTTGCGTAGGTTTACTCTGGGTTCTCCGGTTTCCTTCCACAGTCCATAAACATGTATGTTAGGTTGATGGGTGATTCTAAAATGCCCATTGGAGTGAGTGTAAGTGTGTGTGGTCCTGTGATGGACTGGAGACCTGTCCTCGGTGTACCCCTCCTGCGTTTTTTATTACATCTGAGGAAAGGTTTAATTCTCTGATGTTGGGGGAAAAAAAACTCACGTGAGTTTCAATACAGACTTTGTTGATTGCCATTAGTGGAATTTATTTTTTTTTTTTAGAGAGGAGAGAAGAACTGTGGAAACCCTTGTCCAATCTGCCGTGATCCAAATGTAATCATCCACTACCAGGTTTGCACAAACATGCCCACCTTTTACCCTTTGTGATATTGTATACACGCCTCTTTCCTGAAATAATTCACTTTTTGTCTTTGTAGAATGTTGACCTGTTGCAGCAGTTCATAAGCCCTCACACTGGAATGGTGTACGATTCCACCAGGACTGGTAATCAAATATATTATCGCTCTTAGTATTTTTAATTTGTGTAGTTACAGTTAATAATGTGATTTTGTCTCCTTTTAGGCGTATGCATGAAGCAACAGAAACTACTTAACAAGGCAATCGAAATGGCAAGGGATCACGGTGAGACGCGATACCAACCGACATTACCGTATTTGTATAATACCATTTAAAGTTCTTTTCTTTTTTTTTTTTTTTTTAGGCTTCATTCCAACCCAGTTACCTACAGTCGATTATTCTGAAGAGGACTTCTCAAATGCCCATGGTGCAGTGAGACGTACACCCGCGCCACCATCTTACACCTACGACGAACCTTGGTACGCTTGGTACGGTGACATAGAGCCAGATGAACGGGAGCTGGCCCGAGTGAAAAAGATCTACAAACCTTACCTAAAATAAAGTTGCTTTTATATTTAGTTATAGAAGCAGTTTAAAGTGTACCAATATTTCATGTGTTTAAAAAACAGTAATATTTAACTCAAGCAGCAGTCTCGATTTAATTGGACATGGAATTTAAATATTCATGTTTTACTGTGAGGGCAGTACCCAATAAAACATTACACCCCATAGATTTAGTCCTGATTTTAATTTTACAATTACCTCTACGTCATTTTGATTAAGGCTACTATATTTTGGAGTGTGACTGTTGGTCTTTTGCACATTCAGCCATAATCAATTCCATTTATTTTTTGTATAGTGATTTTTTTTTTTTTAACAATGGGTCCTAAAGCAGCTTTACACAAATGCAGTAACAATGAAAAAGTGTAAGTTTGTCTCCAATGAACAAGTCATTTGTGACTGTGGCAAGGAAACACTCCCTGAGAAGAAGTGGAAAGATGTGGGATGTGATAATGCAGTGACTGCTAATTGGAAGATCGGGGGTTGATTCCCATCACCACGGAGTTGCCACTGCTGGGCCCCGGCGCAAGGCTCTTAATATATTCAGTTGTATAAAATAGATAAATGTAAGTCACTCTGGAAAAGGGCATTTGCCAAATGCCGTAAATGTAAATCATGAGAAAAACCAGACTTGAGAGGGAACCCATTCTCATCTGGGTGACCCCAAATATCTGTCTATTACAGCTTATGGTGATGGTGATATTGGTATTAGTGAGATCAGACACTAATGTTGAGGTGAGGAGGTCTGGGCTGCAGTCGGTGTTCCGGTTCATTCCAAGGTATTTAGTAGAGTTAAATCAGTCAGGACTTTAAAGTGGAGGAACTCATGTCCCACACAATCAGAATACACCATGTCCTCATGGACAGTGGGGGCTTTATGCACAGGGGCATTATCATGCTGGGACATCCTAAACAATGTAGTACTTATAACCAGTTTGGAAAAGACGAAGTTGTGGATGTCCACAAACTTTAGGGCCATATATATATTTGAAAATCATATGACTGGAAAGAAAAGCAGAAATTATATAATGTAGATGGTATTGGCCAGCAAAGAAATCAGTACGTGTCTTTTGGGGTTAAATAGATCATGTTCTGTTGTAAATTTCCCCAAAATAAAGACAAACTACACAAGCGTATTGCAAAACTCATTTATTGTATCCTTTTCATTAATACTCAAGACGCACACAAGAAAGATGATGTTTCGCTTTTCTTTTCCACATACAAACTATTAGTGGGGCCAGATTGCAATTTAATGCTGCAGGGTTATTTCTAATGTTAAAATACTGGTCTTTACAATATTGACAGTGATTATGTTGCAAAAACCTGAACATTAAACTAGTTTGATGAGGGTTTCAGATCAATTTTCAGAAAAGGGCTTTTGAAATACTGTATTTAGGGACAATTTTCAGGGCAAATCAATGACAATGTACTATATTTTAGTATGACTGCAAGTCATTTAGAAAAAACATGATGAGGATTAAATGCTGGTAAAGCTCAAGCTGTACTTTCTAAAAAGCTGTCACCCAGCCTTTTCACGTCAGCCTGCACACCGCAAAGAAATAATTCAGAAATATGTCAATAAACCAGTCAAATTGCATCAGTCTGCATCAAACCGAACTGGTAAATAAGACATTTCATCGAGACGGAAGCACCAGAGTAAATTATGCATTAACTATCCTGCATCTCTACGGTGCAGATTTACTCTTTCTGCTTGTTAACCAGCGTTTCTCCAAGAGCCTCCAGCACTTCTCTCTTGTAGTCTTCAAAGTCTCCATCAATCTGGTTTATTGACTGGTCTTCCACCACCCACATATGGCACTGAGTCTCAGTAATCAACCGGGCATCATGGCTTACAATGATTACAGCTAGAAAAGACAGATTTGTATAAGTAAATAAACAAAAACAAATTGGTGTTAATATTAAATTACAGTATTACATTTATTAAAGTTAAGTCATTAAAGTTTGAATAAGAATTTCATAGGTGGGTAGTAAGATGTTATATTTACTTAGTTACATTTACTTAGAAAAAATTACTTTGTAAGGGTTGATTTAACTGGCCTTACTTTTACTCACTCAAGTTAATTTTAATCGTACTTTTACTTCACTACATTTGATGACCTTCCTTCTATTACATGTTATTAATTGAAAATGGTAACACAGTGGTTAAGGTGTTGGAATGATAATTGAAAAATCGGGGTTTGATTCCCAGCCACCAAGTTACCACCGCCAGCTACCTGAGCGAAACCATTAACCCCCTAATCGTTTAGTTGTGCAAATAATACTTGAATGTAAGTCGCTTTGGATAAGGGCATGTAATGTAATGATTAGTTTTTATCATGTTATGTATAATTTGACTGCAGCCGCCTGTCGTAGTGCGTACATGAAATCTGTTTTTTCATGAAATCTAAGTGGAGTACTTAGATCCAAAGTAACTTACAACTCAAGTAATTTTATTTAAAAGTATAATATACTTTAAACATTAATACTTTTTGTTATTAAAGTCATTACTTTTACAAGTAAAATATTTTGGCTACTTTAACCACCTCTGCAGAATTTAGCACCATTAATCAGATTTAACTTTCTGATTAAGATAAAATGTTTATTCTCGCAAATTTACTAGATCTGATATTCTGCTGTAAAAGACTTTTAAATATCATTATCAAGTATCTGTTTCGTTTTCAAGTCCTACCTCCTTTGTATTCATTGATGGCCTCTGATAAAGCATCAATCGACTCAATGTCCAGGTTGTTGGTGGGCTCATCCTAAAAAAAAAAGAAGGTGTAAATGGTTTCTAATATTTATACCCCTATTAAACTGATGTCCTCAGACATTCATCCCTCACCAAAATCAGGACGTCTGGTTGGCGACATGAAAGTTCAGCAAACACGACTCTTGCTTTCTGGCCACCTGATAAAATGATAGAATTCGTAGCTCTTAATAAATTAATTGGTCTGAAAGGACCGGAAATAAAACAGTAGATGAAGTTAAGTGCTTACCCGAGAGTTTAGAAATCTGGATAGTATGTGCATGGCTCTCTAACCCGAAGCGGCCCAGACACTTCCTGCTGTCCTGGTATGGCAGATTGAAATTCCTCTGCAGATACTCTGTAGGAGACTCCTCCATGTTTAACTGGTCAGCATACTGCTGGTTGAAGAAGCCCACTTTCTGTGCACATTAAACACAACAAATTAGTTTATTAAAAACAGAAGATTTAATTGAATTCAAATCAATTAAAAAAAGAAAAAAGAAAAAGGGTGGATTACTCTAACGTTTTATAACTGTAGGTCCCAAAGTGTCTATATACATTTTAAATATATTTAAAGTTTTTATTTATTAGCAAGTTATAAACAATAGTTTTGTTAAATCAAGCGAGATAAGCAATATTTTTTTTCTTAAATTAGAGACGAAGGAGGCATCAACTTTTAAAAGCAGATGTTAGACATAAGGCAATGTCTAACATCTGCTTTTAAAAGTTGATGCCTCCTTCTTCGTCTCTAATAAAAGAAAAAAAATATTGCTTATCGTACACTAAGGATTTTCTACTTACCAAGCGGTGATTCATCCGCATCTCGCCTTTGGTCTGAAACATAAAGGTGGACATGACATCACTTACCTTTAAAAAGTGTAGCTGTCTGGTTATTCTTATTAATATAGGGTACCTACATAGGGTTATTATTATAGGGTACCTACATATGGTTATTGAATATATCCCATATTATTATAGGGTACCTACGTAGGTTTATTATTGTTATTATTACTATTATTTCTTATTATTATTATATACACACATTGGTATAGGCTGCCTACATATGGTTATTATTATAATTATTATAAACACATTATTATAGGGCATCACTGGGCTTACATATGGCCACGTGACTGAGTAATGCTACTTGTTACATAGCTAGCACATAGTCTTAGCCTGCAGATGTGAAACCTTACTGCTTACTAAACATGGGATTCATATGCCACAAAAAATGTAAGACACTTCTTGGGAGTTGCTTGAATAATTGGTTAGTGGGATTCTGCCGGATTTCCGGGAGACACAAATAACATCTCACTTTGTTCAAAAAGTCGTGCTTATGACATAATCGGTGTTTGTTAGTTTTATTTTTAGATGACAAAATTATCAGAACAAATCCTGTGCACATTTTCACGTTTTGTAAGTAGTTGATTCCTTTAGCTATCTATGATTGCACATTGGTCATAAGTCAGAAATTAGACCAACGTACATTTCCACGTCCATGAACTTGATGCCAAACAAAAAAACTTTGATTCTTTGGTTGAAATGTCAATAACGTCCTGTTTGCCAAAGATCTGGCTAAACAACACTAGCAGGCATGAAACAAAATGAAAGTTCCATTATACAGAAGACCTGAACAGGAATCCTAGGACACATGGTAAGAATTTATAGAGCTACACACTTACTGGAGTCAGTTTCCCGGTCAGCAGCAGTAATAGTGTACTCTTCCCAACACCGTTTGGCCCAACTATACAAACTGAGGTAAGTAGGAGTATAAATGGTTAATAATTTTTATTAATATAACAGCTATTCCATCGTTGTCTGCAATTAATTTTACAAAATGCACAACCTCTAAACGTTTGACTTACTTCGAGACTCCATATCAATACCGAAATCGACTTTTCTGAACAGAAGCTTCTGACCCTCGTAGCCAAATTCCACATCTGAAAAGAACAAAACAAAAAGTTAGTCTATTTCTTTTTAAAATATTAATTAAAATGTACCAACAACCATATACTTAATTAAAATAAAAGCATTTTGCTTTACAATACCAAAAAATATATATATTTTCCAACTAAATTAGTGATTCTCAACAGTGGCTGTGGCATTTACATTTGCAGCATTTGCCCTTATCCAGAGCGACTTACAATATTCCTTGTTATACAACTGAGCAATTGGAGGTTAAGGGCCTTGCTCAGGGGTCCAACAGTGGTGGCTTGGCAGAGCTGGGAATCGAACCCAGAACCTTCGGGTTGGTAATCCAACACCTTAACCATGAGCCACCACTTCCCTCTGATTAACACGCCTGCTCCTTTAGTGCCAACCAGATTTCCAACCCACCATGGAGCTTTTCTGTATTTGTAGCATCCTCCAGGAAATCTGGTGGTATCTAATGGTGGGTGCTAAAGAAACAGGTGTGTTAAGCGGAGGGTGCCACCCTCAATATTCAGCTAATATTTTATCATCTTTTGTATGGTATAATTTCCCTTTTCTTTAACATTAAAAAACACAGCAAATTAACAGACACAAGACTCCTATTAATATGCCTGCAAACAGAAGACTTGTATTATATTTCTTCAATATTTTATGTTAATCTGCAGCCAATTTTTTAATTTCTTTGTTCTAAATAAATATCTCTCATACCTTTTTTATTCTAATAATGAAAAACACTGTCACTTATAACTAAAGGGGTCTGATTAAATAATGAATTTTAATATAGAAAAACATCCAGTTTGTGTGCATGGGGCTTGGGGGGGGCAGTAAGGGATTCTAACATGATGTAGGAGGATGTTCGTCCAAAATAGACTGAGACCCACTAAACTACTAAAGGAAAGACATTTTGCTTCAATTTCTTTTTTTAATTAAAAATATCCTTATTGGATGTTTTTGATGTGAACAGTTGTTCATAATTGTCTCAGAAACCTGTGTATTAATTCTCAGTTTAATCCTCCTTAACCAGTCAATAAATTCTGTTTGTACCTATTTGTCATATTTTAACCAATTTATTTTTCTTAAAATTTTCCAAAACAGAATCGATCCTCCCTAATTTGCATCTGGATTGGAAACATTTGTTTATTCCGAATAATGAATTTGTATTTGTTTAAACACCCCCTGGAGATGCACTCACTGTAGAGGCCAAGAATGGGTGGAGAGAGAGGCGGTGGGTCTGGAAAAGTGAACTTGACAGTGTATTCTTTCGGTCTTTTCAGGAGCTCAGGGGCCTCATGGCTTTCTTCTTCCTGTCCCTTCTTTTTGCCTTTCTGCTGTTTTCTTGTCAGCGCCTCCTTGGTTTGCTTCTCCTGTTAAAAACATAAAAAAATAAAAAAAGATGAAGAGCGTGAGGAATCACCACAGTTGCACAATACCGATATGAATGTTAATCAATTTCTAAACTTTAAAAAAAGCTCACAGCTTGTTTAGTGGATTTGCCTCCAGCTTTCAAATCTTTCAGCTTTTTTTCTTGTTTCTCGTACTGCTTCAGAAGCTCCTTCTGCTTCTGCACGTACATCTTCTTAAACGTCACTACAAAACAGATTTTATAGGTTAAAGTCACTACAAGTCAACATATTTTACTGTAAATGTAAAAATGACCTGAACTTGGGTCACTCACAGTAATTGCCCCTGTAGTAATAGAGTTTCTGATTGTCCAAGTGAATGATATCTGTACAGACATCATCTAAGAAACTCTGGTCATGGGACACAATCAGTAGTGTCTTCTTCCAGCTTTGCAGGTAGCTACACAAATAAAGTAGTGAAACTAGTTAAAGATGAAGAGCATCATTATACCGGTTTGGGCTTAAGCTGGATAAGAAGTCAAACATTTACATTTAAAACATACGCCCTTATACAGAGTGACTTACAACTGGGGTTTAAGGGCCTTGCTCAGGGGCCAAGCAGTGGCAACTTGGTGATGCTGGGAATTGAACCCAGATCTTCCAATTATCAGTACAACACCTTAACACCCCCCCACCCCCAAATTAAATGACCAAAAATGGTGCAAATTGTGCAGAAAATAATCATCTCAGTGGTTATGATGCTGGACTGCTGACTGTTATATCGTAGGTTTGATTCCCAGCACTGGCTAGCTACCCCTGGGCAAGGTAAAAATTATTTGATCTCCTGCTGATTTTGTATGTCTGCCCACTGACAAAAAAATAAACGTGAGAGACAACAAAAATATCCAGAAAGATGAATTTTGAAAAAAAAAAAAAGTTATAAATTAATTTGCATTTAAATGAGTGAAATAAATATTTGATCCCCCATCAACCAGCAGGTTTTCTGGCTCCCAGATTTTAATCAAATAAAACATGACAAGTGTGAACAAACCCTAGAAGAGAAAAAAACTGAAATCAAAAAATCCTATAAAACTTTAGGTTGGCCAAAAATGTGCTCCATAGTCTTTATTTTAGCAAGAACAAAAGTTGAGACATTACTTGTTCAGCCAGATGACAGCATTAAGGTCGAGGTGGTTAGTTGGCTCGTCCAGCATCAGCAGGGTGGGTTCCATAAACAGAGCTCTGTAGAGCAAAGGCAAAACAACCATGTTTTTAATGTCCTTTATTACCGACTTATCCCTACAGAACAGTGATATAATTTTCTGCTTTGGTACCGACAGATGTTCCTACCTGGCGAGTGAGACTCTCATTCTCCAGCCACCAGAAAACTTCTTAGTGGGTCTGTTCTGCATTTCAGGGGTGAAACCCAAACCAGCCAGGATCCTGCGAGCCTTGGCCTCAGCTGCTGCTGCTCCGATGGCCCTCAGCTCCTCGTACACCTGCCAGAAATGAAGAGAGCAGAACATTTCACATAGGCTATACATTTTATTTACTGTGAAAAATACATTTGTAGAATAAAGGCTGGTAGAAACAAATTTTATAGTTTCAAATGTCAATCAAAAATTCATTAATTTCTGGAAGCCGAATTCTATCATTGACCAGTCTGTGCCGTCTTTCTTACACCTTTCTTCTTTAAAGATAAGGTGATTGACCACTTAAAAGAATACAAAAACCCAAAAGCTCATTCAAGACCTTAGGATGTTGTGGTGGAAGGAGATTTATTTAACACTCATAGATAAAGCACATTACTTAAAAAAAAACAAAAAAACAACCACCCCAGAATACTTCAAATGCAAAATTAAAATATAATTAGGAAAAAAAAAACAAGCCGCTGACCTTCTCTAATCTCTCGGAGACACTGTCCTCGCCCTTCTCAAGCAAAGCCTGCAAACTCCTTTCCTCCTCCAGCAACTTCAGGCGCCGCGTGTCTGCCTTCAACACAGCCTGTACAGCCGGAGTGTCATCAGCGACCACCTCTGGAGGGGGAAAAAGAACAAAAAAAAGCACAGCTATTTAGTATAATGGTGAAAAAATATAAATGGACAAAGTTTTTAAAAAATCTGGAAAAAAATAATAGATTAAAAAAAACCCTAAAAATTAATCAACAGCAAGATTAGGAATAAAATAAAAACCTGTAATCTGTCTAACTATGATCAAAGCTGCTATTACATCCAAGAATTCAGAGAATCTGTACCTTGTTCACAGAGCAGCACATCGATATTAGGAGGAATGCTTAGAGCTCTGTTGGAAATGTGCTTCAGTAACGTAGTCTTTCCTTTTCTAGAAAGAGCAAGAGAGTAAAAAAATTGTTATTGCTTGCAAATTATGGACAAAAGGTAGTCATTTGTTACATTTATTTATTACTACGAACCCGTTTGGTCCAACCAGACCGTAACGGCGACCGGCTACGATCAGAAGATCGGCGTTGACGAAAAGCTCCTTGCCGTGAGCAGAGATGCTGAATCTTTCTAACTGTGGCACAACAGAACAAGAAGAAGTGTCAAGAGACTATAGGGTCACCACAGCCCAGACGTCACACCGGTTTTCATAAGGTTTATTTTATGTATTTTATATATTTATATTTTTCCCCCGATAGATATGTGATCAAATCTTGCTTGAAACCAGTTGTTACAGAACTGACCTTTATATCTGAGGCGTTCTCTAGCATGGCTTGCCTTGAAGACAACTCAGCTTGAGAGACTGAGAAATCACTCTCGGAGGCGTTTTGAGCACGGAGACTAGCCACCTGCCGCTCGTACTCCATCTGTTTAAAAAAAAAAAAAATCTTAAAATCATCTGGTCAGCAAACTGATACACTAAATAATCATACAGAGAATAAATAACCCTTGTTTTAAAGTTTGTCTATTGTCAGGACATGTACCAGCTTCTTTTTCTTCTTCTTCTCCTTTTTACTCAGGTTGGCGTAGGGGTCCTCCTCCTGTTTGCTTTGCTCTGCCACAAGAATGTCCTCTGCACTCTAGCATCATGGAGAGGGCAAGAGAATAATTACAAACAGTTTAAAAAAAAAACAAGGCTTACAGTAAATACACTTCAGAAGTGAGGATACCCTCATGGTGTCATTGTCATCGCTTTTCTCTTCCTCTTCCTCATCCTCACTATGAGGCTGGTGAACAGGTTTGCTCCTCTGAAAGGAAACAGTAGGAAAGGAAAATGACGGTCGGTCTTAAATCAAGCTTCTAACTCAGTTATAACATCAAGTTAATGTAAATAAAAAAGTAGAGTGTCCTGACCTTTGGCTGTTCTTTCTTTTCAGCAGCCTTTTGAGGCTTTTCCTCTTTTTCCTCCTCCTGTAAAGAAACGTTCATTTTATAAGTCGCATCATTAATGATAATGTTAAAATTAAGACAAAAAGACGTTTACAAAAGCCTAATCATTTCTTAGTCGCTATTAGGCAAAGTATAATTGTATAGAACATTACTATTAATAATAATAATAATAACAACAATCATATTATAATTGGGCCCCTTAGCCCAAAAAAGTGTTGTGTGATTTTCTACTCTTTTCAGGTTAACAAATACCTTAGTTCTTAAAATTATGGTTATTTTTAATATTGTAGTTTAAAACAACACGAAACGTGCCTGTTCTTATGGCGGCCATTTTGGATGCAGTGTAAGAACTTGTTCCTGTCCAATCAAAGCCTTATTAGAAATACCAGGATGTCCTCTAGACAGTACAACAGAAATTTATAGAGTAGCTCCATAAGATTCATGTAAATGGTCGGGGTCTCAGGAGGATATGGTCATATCACCACAAGATGCTAACGATTCAGCTGATCTTTTACCTGTGAACCTGTCTTAATATTATTATATTTTATATATTTATTATATAATAAATATTTTTATTTTTTGTCACTACTTTATAGCCATTTTGTACTTCTTAATTAGATTACAGTCTATATAGGTGCATGTATTTAGGACATTATTAATAATCACACATTTTGGTGTCAATCAGATCTGGATGGGTTCCCCTATGAGTCTGGTTCCTTCAAAAAATTGTCTCTGAGATTTTTTTTTTTTTTTTTGACCTTTTTTTTTATTCACCTTAGATCCTTTGCTGCCTGTTTTCTTGTTCTTCTTCACCCACTTCTTCTCGTTCTCATCTTCTTTCTCCAGCTCCTCATTAGGTTCATCGTCAGATGCCTGTTAGAACATGAACTCGGAAAAATAAATAAATAATAAAAAGCACAGAGCCCCAAGCGGACCTTTTTGGATAGAAAATTCTGATAGATTTTTTTTGTGGCCTTGTATCAAAGAAAAATAAAATAAGATGATTTCCAGGAAGTGACTGCACCAGATAAAACGAGAAATAACGATAGTTATAGAAAGAGTGGTTAGTACTGAAGGTGTTCAAGTACTGATGTTCTGTGATTCAGGGGCCGTTCACATATCACGTTTTAAAAACGTGTGAAAAAAACGCAAGCCTGGCCATATTGCCTACTTTCCAAACCCACTTGTGCTCCGTAGGCGTGTATCTTTGCTAAGCCAACCATCAGCTTTGCTCTTTGTCATGACAAGGAAATGGATCTTTAACCTTGCTGTACCTCTGCTACAAGAATTATTTATGAAGAAAAGCAAAAAAACACACACAACGATGAGCTGCTCCTCCATTTTTCAGTGTAATGGAAAAGGTGAGGAAGCTGACTGGTTGGTTCTTGTCACATGACCCGGGCGAGTGCTTACTGCATTTAGAAAAGTTTAAATGTTTGTATCTTGTAGTACCCTGGACGCATCTGGATTTGTGCATGCTCGCTGCTCTTCTACATTTAACATAACGAAATCAAGTGTGGAAAAGACGCGATATGTGAACGGTCCTTTAAAGAAAAAAAAAATCTCCGGTTAGGAAATTAAATAGGAAGAAGCATTCCCATGCACCCACCTTGGCTTTCTTAGTTTTAGCTTTTTCATTTTTCTTTTCTCTGGAAACTTCCTGAATTACACAGATAGACACATATTTTGGCACATATTAGATACAGGTGCAGGAACAGAAAGTGTTTCAGGTGCTGCTGCTGCTGCTCAGTGATGCTGTGAAGATAAGCAGATGTGTAGACGACTGTGAAAAAAAACAGTCACTGCGAAAATTCTGGCAAAATGGCCCAAAAACCAAGAGGGAAAAAATAGCAGAAAAGGCACCAGCAAAGTTTCATCAGAAAGTTTAAAGCACACTGTCCGAGGATACAAGTTTTTATATGGCTCTTTTTTCTGATATATTAACATCATGCCGAACGTCTCTTCTGAAATTCATGAACTCCTACTGCAAACAAACTGTGTTAAATCACTCACCTTACAGTTTGTCTTGTTTTTAGGTTTCTCGTCATCCGCGTTGTCGTCTTCTTCATCGTCATCGTCGTCATCACTTTGACCCTGACTCAGAGCAGCAAAGATGTTGCCACCCTGAAAGCAAGAAATGCAGTAAAAACTAGCATTAACTCTTTGTAACAATCTGTTAGTCTAATAACGGCACAGCTTCTCAGTGATGCTCTTTAATTTTTACTTTAATTTCCATGGTAGACTGATAACTGTAACTGAACTTATATTGAGCGGGTTTCAAAGCAATACATGTAGCTATAAACAGATAAAAGGTATGTTCCCTTCTTTAATAAATAAAACAGAATTTCTGTAACGTTAGAGTTCAATGCTATTGAAAACAGAAATAATTAAAAATAGTGCATTGCTGACACCACACTATGCAGTTTTTTTTCTCACATTAATTTATATCGGTTCTATAAGCAAAAGATATATATACATATATAATATACTTGTATATAGTATATACACACCACATACATTATACAACTATATATATATATTTTATATATACATACATATATATATACATATATATATACACACATATATATATATACTATACATGTCTATATACATATATATATATATATATTATATATATATATATATATATATACACACACACATACATATATATATTATATATATATATACACACTATATATATATATAGATATACACACGAGATATATAATATATATATATACTACACACCATATATATATATATACACACTATATATATATACACACACATATATATATATATATTCAACACACACATATATATATATATACATACACACATACATATAATATATATATATATATACACACACACACATATATATATATATACATACACACAGATATATATACACACATATACACATACATACAATACTATTATTATATATATAGATACTATATATATACACCACATTATATATATATATACTATACAAACAAATATAAATATACACATATATATATATATATATATATATATATATATATATATAAACATACACACACATATATATATATATAGATATATATATATATAAATATATATATATATATATATATATATATATATATATATACATACACACCACACATACAAATATATAATATACATTATAAATATATACATACCTACATATATATATATATATCTATATACATATAGGATATATATACACACACACTATATATACACACACATATATATATATCACATATATATATATATATATATATTATATACACACACATATATATATATACACATATCTATATAGATATAACACACAGCTTATATATTATACACACACATATATATATATACACACACACACAATACAGATATATATATATATTATATATATATATATATATATATATATTATATATATAATACACACATTATATATATATATATATCCAGATATATATATATATATATTATATACACAACATATATATATATACACACATATATATATATATATACATACACATATATATATACATACATATACATATATATACATACACATACACACATACATACATATATATATATATATATATATAGATATATATATATATATACACACATTATATAGATATAATACATACATACACATATACATACATACATACATATACATATATACACACACATATACATACATATCACATATACACATACAACATACTATATCCCACACACATATACATATATACACACTTGTGACTTTTACCTTGTTTCTCTTTCCACCTTTCACAGGCGCTGCTATTACTGAAATCAGAGGGTACAAAAGCAAGTTAATCAAAATTATTAACATTTTTAAAAGAATAAGCCTTGAATTACATCCTCGATGCAGTTTATTCACTGAGATAAACCCAAAACCAGCTCTTAGATTGTCCAACATTACCCTCATCCTCTTCCTCATCACTGGGTTGGACAGACAGTTTTTTGAGTCTCTGCATGACGTCTTCATCTTCATCCTCTTCACCTCCGGCTTTCCCTTTCCGACGGTCCTTTTTTTTCTTTTGAGGCTAATGCACATGAAGAAAGGCACGTTATACACAATTGATTAAAATGTCTCTGTATGTTGTCATGTTACATTAGTTCCAGCAAAGAACTAAAAGACACAAACACTGTTCCAACATGACAACGTCCCTCTGCACAAAGCACCTGAGCCCCATGAAGACATGCTGTGTTTTAATTGGTGTAGAAGAACTTAAGTGTCCCACACAGAACCCTGAATCTGACTAAACCCTTTTAAACACCTTTATGATGAACTGGAACACTGACTGCACCCCAGACCTTCTTACCCAACATTAGTGGCTGATTCCACTCATACTACCCAAAGCCACACAACACAATCTAGTGAAAATCCTGCATAGTCGTTTGAACGTTATTATAGTAGTATAAAGGTGTGTGTGTGTGTATGTAAATGATTGTTTGCAGACACACTCGATGCTTTCTGATCTGCATGGCTCTATGGATAAGCTGGCAGCAGAATGTGTGTGCGTCACTGAAGCAGCCTGATACAAGAGGTTTGCAGTAATAAGAAAAAAAAAAAACGCTGGTCAGGGACACAGCTCAACTGTGTGTGTGTGTGTTCTTGTGAGGAGAAATCAGGGATTGTTTCATATCAGTGTGTCTGATGTAACAAGTTCTTGCTGACTCGTCCCTCCTAAAATAGAAAGAATCCCTATTTTTTGTATTTTACTGAACATTTTATGACACTATGAGGCTGTATCGAGAATTAAAGAGTAAGAAGTAAGCAAATATGCAAATAAAACCACACCTTTGGATGCTTTTTAGAAGCTACATGTAAGTTTTGCATACTAAGTGAATAAATAAAGTCTGAATGATGAGCAAAGAGCAGTGATAAGACCAGCACCTCTGCCTGACAAATGCCTGGTTTTGACCACAATGTTAAAGAATTTATGGTTTAGTTTACGGACAGACATTTCTTCTATTAAAGCCACCACATGTGTGTCCTTCACGAACTGTACTTAAGATAAGAATAAAGCATTACATTATTTCTTCCAAACACTCTTCTAGCATGACAACGTCCCTGTGCACAAAGCACACCTCCAACTGCCACGGTGGGCCCTCAAATCAGTTTTGGGGGAAAAACGGTCTACAGCCTAACTTTATTTTTATCATCATCATCATCATCACACCTGCTTCCCTTGCGTTTCCGTCTCTTCTATCTTCTCCGCCTTCGTTTCCGAGGAAAGCTCATCAAAGAACTGAAAAAAAAAAACAAGAAAAAAATCTAAATTACTGATGTAGACCTGCCATAACAGAGCCAATAATACAGACACCGGTAAAGCCACAGTAACATATTTGTCTCATGTCTCATTCAAACAAGGTGGACATGATTTTGCCAAGTAGCATGTGATCCTAAAATCAACCAATCATAACCATCTGATGTAATCAGTGGGTGCTGACCAAACCCGCCTCGAACCATTTTTCAATCTTTCCCTATATTTTTTATACAGCCATATTGTTTATAATTATAAATTTGGAAAAAAATATCTATGAATTTACTTTTTATTCCTGCAAGCACACCTAAATACATTTTACTGCACACACACGTCTATTTTTGGTCATGAAGGCGAGGAAAATGTTCACACATTGACTAAACTGCACATACACATGCAATTGTTCAGTACAGCATGTAATGCATCACATATGTAAAATAAGTAATTAATGTTTTTGTATTTATTAAATACATTCATAATATTACATTTTGGTTTACAGGGAGAAAGGATTCAAAGATAGATTGATGTTGGTTTAATCGACACACACTGATGACATCAGATGGTTATGATTGGTTGATTAAAATATTGATCCAGGATTAATAAATAACATTAAGAAACCAGGATCACATCCTACTTGGCGAAATCACATCCACCATTCAAGCAATGTGTTTCCTACTTACACTCTTTTTTCCCTTCTTGTCTTTCTTTCCTTTTTTGACAACTTTGTCTAAGAAAACAAAACAAACAAAGTAATCTTTCACAATAGTACAAATAAAATAGATGTCACGCTTGTCAACAAGATATAACGTCGGGGGGGGGGGGATGACAATGTTATTAAGTAGACCGGATGACGTAGTGCTCCTGATTAAGTAAGCTGTGAAGAAATAGACATTTGTGTGAACCACATAACGAACTGATTTTTATCATTCATAAAAATAAACATATCGTTTTATAATTAATCAGCGGTCCTGGAGGGCCTTTAACTTGTTTAGTTTAGCTTTAACTTGCCCGTAAGTTTTAACTATACCTATTAAGACCTTTATTAGCTTATTTAAACGTGTTTGATTAGGTTTGGAAATTAACATTAAGCCACCAGGACCGAGTTTAATGATCCATCTGTCTAACGTTATAACCGCTAGTTATGATATCTAACATTTTACATTAGCAAACGTTGCTAACTAAAAGAATTTCAGTCTTCACCTGTCTGTGGTTCATCGTCTCCCTCCCACTCCGCCACTTCTTTCGTCTTCTTCGGCATTTTTATTAGACGTTTAAATAAATGTAAAGGTTTGAAGGTGGTGAGTTTGATGCGTAGATTATTCTCTCCGTGACTAATTAGCGCACATGCAGCCTACACTTCCCTACACGCTACACACAAGCGTCACAGAGTTTCAAAAGCCGGTAGTGTGGGAAATCACAGCGCCACCACAGGCCGGAGGAGGTTACTACAGCTGAACCGGCTCTCTAAACAACTCCATGTATTATATCTGTTGTTTTTGTTTTGTTTTTTTTTATAATAAAGGTTGGTGCTACTGCAAGCCAGCCAGAAAGAACATTAAAGAAGACAACAAAATAGGGAAATGTTTGGGAAAGACAATTTTTGATGCAGAATGTAGAAAATGTAAGCAAAAGTGGACAAGTGCTTTTTTTATTCATATATATATGTCTCAAAACTTGTCTGTTTTACCAAAACAAGGAAATGAACTATTTAAGCATCATCTGAATTTATGATAAAATCTTCACAATTATACTGCAGTCATTCTGGCCCCCTATGTCATTTTCCTTTACAGACTCATTTGTCTCCTTTAAATAATGGCGAAATTATGTGGAAAAAAAAGGCCTCCTTCAGTGTATGGTCTACTGTAGATGTTGCCATCTTAAAATTATGATCAGCTTTAGTGAAAGTTAGCTCAGTTCAGTTGTGCTTATAGAGACTTAAGTTTAATCAGAATCAGGAAGAGCTTTCTTGCCAAGTAGGTTTGCACTTACAAGGAATTTGTTTTGGTGACACAAGCTTACAGTCACGCATTTTTTAGGAAGATAGCAATAAAAAAAGTGAGAGCAAACAAAAGAGAATAGAAGGTTATTGCACATATTATTACACAGAAAAAGTACAGGTTTAGGTAGTTACAGTGGTATTGAAGTGCACATATTTTTTATTTTAATTGAACAATGGGGAGAGCATTTAATTAGGCCAGCTTTGATTATCTGACTAAAGATGTTAAAAAATGTAAGAAGTATATTGATTAAAATTGTGTTTTCTTGCAATTTTTACTGAAAGCATTCCTTAAATATTTAAATAGTTTGGGTTTAATCTTTAAAGAGTTATTAAAATTGATGTGATTGGAAGCTAAAAAAATTACCGTATATACAAATATTGACGGTCCAAATTGCACTTCAGAATTAAGAAGAAATTAAATAGAATTAAATTGATTTACGAATAATTTCTCTTCCCATTTACTTATTGTTACAAAATTGCTATCAATGCTTTAAATGAATTGGTTTTGTATTTTGTTACTAGTTTGTGACTTTTTTTTATTTGGAAAGCACGACATTACGTCATATCCGTTTTTCCTGGCTGTCACTGCAGCTCCGCCTTTTCTAGAACACGGTTCGGCGCATGCGCAGTATTATCACGCTGAAGGACATTGGAAGAGATGTGACGTTAATGTAATGTTAACAGTTGATTCTGATGTTTTATTAATAACAATATTCAGCGGTTCGGTGCATTAACGTTTTTCTCGTGGTTTCATTCTGACGGGTAGGTGTTTAAATGCTGACTTGGAGAAAAGCCGGGACTGTTAGCTAATTGAGTTAGCATCATTTTCAATCTAGCACGGCTGTTCACGTCTTATATGGTTAAGTAAGAAAACTAACCGGCTTTTTAGTTATTTTTCCACAGGACCTACTTGCACTTATGTAGTTTAACGCTATTAAAGTTGGGTTTTGTGAGTTAAAGGTTTCAGATAATCTGAATTTAGTCATTATCATCTTATTAGAAAACTTGGTGCCGTCAGCCAGGGGCAGGTCACGTGACCTATTTGTGACTGCAGCAATTTGTAAATAAAGGCAGCTCACTGGTTGATTTAAAACTTTTACAACAGTTTATATAAACATTAATTGCACTTTTTAAATAATTAAAAAATTTTTTATTATTGGATGTTGTTCATATTTTGCCTGAAAGCTGTTTGACTGCATTGCAGGGTTCAGGGACTAAATAAAAGCACGACTGCTCCTGTGATTTTGCTTCACTATGTCAGTTTGCTGGTAATCGAATGCGGTGAGGATTCTGAGCAGCCCTGTCCTGAATGGCTGTGTGCAGAGGGGGTGTCTCTTTTTGGGTAGGTTGCATTAGGAGTCATGGCCGCCAACCACTGATCAAGAAGCAGAACTGGAACGTATGGCAGGTAAGGTGGATCTAATGATCTTATTTTAAACAGGATCGGATTGATCCGATATCGATCGCTGTATCAGTATTGGATTGGATTTTGTATACGTTTTCAGTCCCGTCCACTAATGCTAATTATTTTTCAGTCTCATCCACTGTGTAATCATAATAAGACAGTCCTCGCATTGTTAACACAGAACTCTTCTCTAAAAGCATGGCTCTGTCTACATAAGTATGTTGAATTAGTACGTACTTCCTGACAATTGAAGAAGTCTCTTCTATATAATATATGCGTAGTATTAACCAAATTCAGAAGTACTTCATTCTCTGTATTGATATTCTCATGTGACGTCTGCCGTTTTAAACTTGGAACAGTAAATTCGCCCAAGTGTTCAAATCTAATCTAAGTGCTGAGTCATTTCCAGTTAATTTCCCCAAACTTTCAAGTTGGAAAATGAATGAGAATCTATAGGAAGTTATCTAAATATACATTTACAGCATTTGGCAGCATTTATTTCTTATTTATACAACTGAGGAACATCTAGGCGTTAAGGGCCTTGTTCAGGGGCCCAGCACTGGCAGCTTGGCAGTCGAACACCTTAACCCCTGCGCTACCACTTCCCAGAATTAATTAATTTATTCATCTTCTATACCCACTTATTCCCTAATTCGTGGTCACGGGATCTGCTGGAGCCTATCCCAGTTGTCTCTAGCAGGCTGGAGGGGTACACCCTGGACAGGTCGCCAGTCCACACTCTCACACTCACTCCTTCGGGCAATTTAGAATAACCAATCAATCTAACATACACCCACCCCGAGTAGCCACGCAAGCACAGGGAGAACATGTAAACTCCACACAGAAAGACCTCTGCCTGGTAATCGAACCCAGCACCTTTTTGCTGGGAGGCAACAGTGCTAACCACTAAGCCACCATGCTGCAATTTCCCCAGAATTGTACTGTATATGCAAACTGATATAAACATTTTGGTCATAAACCTTAACCATAAACCTTTGACCTATATTATCACATTTTATCTGCTGTAGAAAATGGTAATAAAATATGACCAAAACTCAAAGTTAAACTGTTAGAAAAAAATCATCTTGATAACTTTGAAAGACGGGTAAATAATGAATACAATTATTCAGACAACTGTTAGTTACACAACATTTGCTTGTATTATTATTAATTTTTTTTTATTTATTTACAGGTGGTGTTAAATGCCCCCTGCCGGTCTCTTAGCAGTGGATCATGGGTCTTGGCTCCTCCAAACAGCCTACATTATCAGTCTGTCCCGAAACCGTCTCTGCCTAACTCATTCCATCATGTGTCAGGGCCAAGAGAGCAAACTCCAGATGACGATTGGGAGGAGACTCTTAGCATGTGTGTCCTGCTCAAACCCAGGGAAACGGTGGATCAGCACACACTGGTTGAGGTTCCCCTGTTCGGACAAATCAAGCTGAGCGGGATCCTGGCATCAGGAACCAACCGACCCTTTAACTTTTCTTTTCCTTTAACCACCGTTGATGGAAGAAGTGAAGACGACATTAGCGTTATTGGAAAACCAAGAACTCAGCAGAACCTGGATGGAGAGCAGAGTTCGTTTCGGAGTTTGTTTGAGGCTGAAGGATGTCCTGCACCGTTTATGCTGGGATCACACTTTTATTGTTTTCACTGTCCTGGAACAGAGCCTGTACACGAGTACAAAGATGAACTGAAAATAGGACATGGCTTCTTTCCGCCTTCTTTTAGCGCTTTCTGCAGTGACGCAGAGACGGTCAGCATGTCTAGAGGTGTTGGTGAGAAGAACAATGAAAACGAGGAGAAGCTGGCGCTGATGTATGAAAAGCTTCGGATTGAGGTAAAACATAAGCATCTTATTTTTTTTATGATTTCTTGCATCTTCTTATAAAGACAATAAAGTGGTCATGAATAGGGCTGTGTATTGACAAAGGCCCCCACGATACGATACAAACGCGATACACGGGTCACGATACAATGTATCCCAATATAATGCAATACAGGAGTGGAAGAAGTCGTCGTTTGACACACACTTGAGGATTTTAATGGAATAATAACGTAAACACAAATCAATACACTATTGTGTTAAAAAAAATATTAATATTGATATTTTTACACAGCTTTATTCATGATGTTATCGTTAACTGTATCATTAATGGCGTACGTTGCTTTTCAGCTCCCCAGGTTTTTTTTAAAGAACCATGACTACAGCTTGTATACCAACAACATGGAGTTCATCAACAACCTTCTCAACATGAAAACCAGGTACTGTATGTATGAAGTTATCAAATCGAAATGGTCGGAAAGTCTCGATTAATTTTCCAGTAGTCGGCGATTTAGAATTATTTTATTGATTATATTTTATAATTATACACATTTTATGTCTATTTTATAGTTAATTTCTTCAAAATGTTTATAAGTATTAATTTTTTTTTTTTTTATTTAAGATTTTTTTTTTGGACATTTTGCTTTTATTTATAGGACAGACAGATAAAATGGGGGAGATAGAGAGAGGGGATGGGGGGTGGGGCCTGGAAAGCACACTGTTCATAAACAGTGTGTTGTGATGTCACAGATGACGTGCTGCTTTTGAGAGCCATGTTGATTGAGAGACTAAAAAAAAGACAATGACATCACTGTAAAAACTGTATATGATCCGAATGAATGCAGAAAGGCTGTGTTGTTAACACAACACGAGGGGGTCATCATTTAGCAAAAATGGTAAATTAGATGTTTTGCTGTGCTGTGCTGTGCTGTGCTGTGCTGTGTAATTTGAGATTAGAACACTGCGTCTTTTCTTTCCCCTCAGGGGCCGTGTAGCGTATCAGCTGACCCTGACGATGTGGCGACTCGTGTGCCTGTGCTATTACGCAGACGCGCACTTGGAGGTGTTAAAACTCACCAAGCACCTAGAGGACGGCTCCATCAAAGCGCGCTGGAGGGTAAAAGGCTTGCCCTTTCATTCGCTTCTCCTTCGCTTCTACAAGAAAGATAAAAGCCAGTTTTACCGGTAGGTTACACACACATACAGGGTATTTACATTTACTTTTGCAACATTTGGCAGACGCCCTTATCCAGAGTGACTAATATTTATTTCATTTATACAACTGACTAATTGGGGGTTAAGGGGCCTTGCTCAGGGGCCCAACAGTGGCAGCTTGGTTGCACTGGGAATCGAAATGTAATGTAGGTGAAAACACTATTAGCAACAGTATTTACGACATCACAGATTAGCAGCAGGAGTCAAAGTTCTTTTATAATGTTAACACAGAAAAAAAAAATCTGTGTTTTAATATGTGAGTTTGTCCTTTTTTTTTTTTCCTGTTTTCGTGTTTTTCAAAATGTCCAACTGCCCTCTTGTTCACCAACCCCATAATACTGATTAGTGGGCCCTTAGAATCATCCTAACGTTCACCCCTTTAGTGATGGCCCTGGTCACATGTGGATTAACCGGCGGGAACATTTCCTCATCAGCACAACCCTATTATGAGCTCACGCCCTTAGAAATTGACTGGATTATTAATGTTTGTTTGTTTTTACATAGAACCTTTGACGCATTCTCTACCTTCTATCTGGGCTCGGATGGACTCATACACTGTCATAAAGTTGAAAAGGTAAAAGCTTTTACTGTCAGCTCATATTCTGATTTCTATTTGTGCAGTTATCATGTCTCTTTATCAGGTGTTCTAAATTAACGTAACACAGAATTTGATTTATAATAGTTGTCTAAGGAGAGTTGAGTTAAGCAGTCAGTGTATATTTTATGGCTGGCTGGCTGAAGTCGGTTCTCTCTCCTGAAGGTGTCATGGCCCCCTGAGCAGTGGTGGCAGGTGCTGGAGACATCTGTAATGATAGCCACCGTTATTAAGGATGTAGGGACAGTTGGCGCGTTTTGCTCTAAATAAAAGGCTACAGTCACATGGTGTGAAGAACAGAATGTGCTCTTTGTTTTGCAATCGTCTGAACAGTTGTTCAAACAAAGATGCTGTGTTACTTTACAGCCTTAGAAACGTATGACAATATCTGATGCATAGGCTATTATGGACATTATAGCTACCTGATTGCATGTACAACATTTTATTCTAAATTTTTTTAGCTAACAATGCTACATACAGACTATGCAAGATAAAAATACTACCGTTCTTTTTGTCATTGATCTTTTCAATTTACATTCACAGCATTTGGCAGACGTCCTCATTCAGAGCGACTTACATTTATCATTTCTATACAACTGAGCAATTTGGGGTTAAGGGCCTTGCTCAAGGGCCCAATAGTGGTGGCTTGGTGGTGCTGGGAATCAAACCCTAGTCTTTCTGCTATCAGTCCAACACCTTAACCGCCTATTAAGTGATATTTGTAAAACGTAGCGTAACACAGGCTATTTTAACTGGTCAGTGGACATGGTTTCCAAATCAGGTGTCTGCATTAACCCGGTTCCGCCAGCTTAGTCAACAACTGTGTAGAACTGTGTAGTTTTAAATGTAAAATTTTAAACCATAACCATAAAGCAGTGATTATTCTTTTTTTTTTTTTTTTTTTTTTAGGTTATGCAGGCTCAACCACCCGTGCTGCCCAAAGTGACATCGCTGGTAGCGGGAGCTCTAGTGGCTCTTGGTCTTCAAGAGGACCGTCCAGTTTTTAATCTTTTCCCCATGTTTCTGTCCTCCTTCAGACAGTCTCAAGATTAGAAATCGCGATAGACGGAAGTGACACCTCACACAGATGTGTGTGCGGGAAGAGAGAGAAATATCCAAAATGGTACGATTCTGCCGACGGTGAAAAGTCTCGTAGTGAAGAACGATAGGCAAAACTGCGGTATTAACATAGGAAACAAAATCATGTTCACACACTCTCAACTGTTGAATGTTAAGTAATTTTGTATCATATGACATCCATTGTGTTTACAGTACTGCTTAATATTTAGCATGGGGAACAGATAGTTCTGTAGCAAGTCCTTACAATACTTAACATTTAACAGCAAACAAAAAATATAGAGAAGAAGACAAGCTCGGTCCACAGTCATGTGGCGATTTCCAGCAGCAATTTGTTGAGTAATGACTTTCTGCTAAAAAAAGGATTCTGTATCAAACTAAGATTCACATCCAGATTAAAATGCAGCTTTAGGGATGTTGTTTTTCGCACCTGTCTATTACAAGAAAAAGCAGATTACAAAGGAGCAATTACTTCCTTGCCTGTGCAAAGAGCGTGACCTCATGACTCATAATGTATTCCACAATGTGAGAGTTTCGCTTTCATGTTTAATTAAGGCAGGTACATCAATCTAACTATACACCTTATTACCTGTTCTACATGAGCTGTTTGTCTTTGCTGTAATTTAAATATGATCCACAGACCAGCACACGGGTTCAGTTACAATCCAGAGAAATTCTTTAGAACGGTGTTCTATTCCGCTGTTGTCTTTAGTAAATGCAACAGGGGAAAAGTACAAGGTCTCTCCTTAACGTTCAAGCAACTCCATAACACAGACGACGAAAGGAACGGTGTAGGATCGTCTGTATACCTGTAGATGTGTGTGTGTGTGTGTGTGAGAATTTATTATACTCTGCTGCTTTATTGATCAGTGTTCTATTCAGAGCTAAGTTTTTTTTTTAAGTGCAAATTCCAGAAAATAACACATACATGGAACAATGTACATGTGCTAAACGCTACTGCTTGTGTTGATGATCCAAAGCGCAGACATTTAAATACAGTAAAAATGATCCCACAAAAAAAAATCTACATCATTAATAAATCCTTGGTCTGATGCTGTCATGCTTATTTATTTGTCTTTCAGTAATAATTCCAAATTCTGCTATGAAAATGTGGATAATAAAGTCTACAGGCACAATTTACCATCTGAGAGTCTTTTTTTTTTTTTTGGTGATCTAAACTATCAAGGGGTGTAAATTAGGGGTCCGGAAAATATGACCTGTATACAACTCGTCCTCACCTATGAACAACAGCAGACAGTTTTTTCTTTTATTTTTTAAAAGGTTGCCTATTAAAGTAAAATCCCTCGAGTTATTTCCCACCGACAAAACAGCACATTCAACATGCCGTTCGATGGTGATAAGCAAGTGCTCCCGCACGCCAACCAGCAAGAAAAAGTCAGAGAGATGTCAAAAAAAAAGTTGGAAAAGAGAAAAATCGATTAAGAATGCAGGAAAGTTGACTAAAAGTTTTGTTCAATGCAAAGAAAAATCTGTTGGTCTTAGGTTTTCTTTTATTAGTTTTTATATCTCGAAAATTAAATACTTATTTCTCTGTACGAAATAAACTAAACTAGCAAAATATATACAGGGTTGCCCTGAGTTTAATTCGTTCTGTGATGGAGCTCGTAACTCAAATTACTCGCATGTCAAATCAGTTTTCTTTATTGAAATGAATTGAAATGCCATTAATCCGTTCCGGGTCCCTAAAATACACTGCATTTGTGACGTTTGTGTGACGTTTTTAAATAAAAAAAGAATGAAAAATTGTGTGGCTCTTACAGAAGAAATAAATGTGGGTTCCCCCTAGTGTCAATAAACCGTCACTGCTTTTGTTTTTTAATAATAACAATAAAAAGTCAAATAAAAGATGAATTTTATTACATCATGACTTTGACTTTGGAATTTATTACATCATGATTTTCAACACTGGTTTTTGTACAAGCTATTTAAAATGTCGAGTTTTGATGATGGATACGTAGCACGAGACAAATGTGATTGATGGGAAAAGAATTACTAAAGCATGAAGATTAATCTGGCTTATTACACAACGGATCTGCTACCAGATTTATAACAAGCTAAATCGGTCTACAAAGAAAATTACAGGCCTAAATCGTGGGTGATTGAGAGAAATTACAGGCCCTCTGTTTTTTGATTTAGACACGTCTGATTTTTTTATTGTTTTTTTTTTTTTTTCACGTATATGTGGTGTGGGACAGCCAATATTATCGCAACTATTAAAACAAATTATTACAACAACATTCTATTTTACATTACAAAAAAAAGCCTGCTGCTACGAGATACCCAATTTCCTGCCGTCTACTTCTATTACATTTTCTCTTTGTGAAGCCATGACAAATCATAGCTAATTTTACTGCCACAAGTATCACAGATCCTCCAAAGGTCCTCAAAATCTTTGCCATATTAAAATCGCAAGTGGACATGATGGACATATGAAAACAAAAAAACTAGCAAGACATCAGGTCCATGGAAACCCTGGAATTTGAACAATAAATAGTGTCGAGCTTCTTTCACAGAAGAATCCAGCTCCTCTATCGCCAGACTACAGAGCGGACAGTACAGTGACCACTGAACCGTGTGCAAAAGTTAACCGATGTGATTATGAGTCTTCAGAGAAAGCCTTGTGTGTGTTAGGGAAACGCTGGGAAGTGTAGTCTGGATCTTCCGTAACTCTTTTCTGTAGGTCATTTTTAATCTGGAAGAGAAAAACAAAAAAAAAAACAATATCGTCACACAAACGTACAATTTAAACATTTACGCGCAGCTCTGCTTTTGCACTGCTACTTCCGGGTGAGATAAAACACATACTCTATGTGTTAATATGACTATGGAATTAGTTATAATAATAATACTTTATATATAAAAGTATATAATTAACCAGAAATGTTGAAATGTGACGTATATAAATACACGGCTCATGAATATTAAGAAGATATATGAGAGGATACTGTATATTTATTTAGTTTAATATAAGTTTCGGATTCATATTTGCATTAGAGCACCACCAATATGAGTTTCTGCGGGCCGACATCGATATTAAAAATAAAATGTGGTATTGACATATCGGCTGACATACTTTTGGTCCGCATTATAGTACAGTAGGAGTCAAATAATATATTATTGTTTGTCAAGCCCGAAATTATTCATACCCCTGCCAAACTCTGACTTGAAAGTTTACTTTTATTCAACCAGCAAGTTTTTTTTTTTTCTCTCCCAAAAGATAATAAGACGATGTACAAGAAAATATATTTCTCAGCTTTTATTTACATTTAAACAAAAAGTGGCATGTCCCAAAATTATTCATACCCTTCTCAATAATCAAATAGAAAAGCCTTTATTGGCTATTACAGCAATCAAACACTTCCTATAATTGCTAAAAAAATCTTGCTGGTTGAATAAAAAAATATATATATAGTATATATATATCATACATATATATATATATACATATATACATATATACACACACACATACATACACACATACACATTACAACGATACGGAACAGAACGAAAAGAAAAGAGCGGTTGCAACTTGGAGAAGAGAGAAAAGAATAAATATCTAATATAAATAATGAATATACTTTATTGAACAAACTAATATAAATAATAATTAGTCCATATCTTCTTATTTGAACTAAATAAATAAATAGTCAGTATCTTCTTATGCATCATCATAAATATATCACTGTACACGTTTTTGCCTATGTTTCGGGTGCTTATGACACCTGTCGCTGAAAATGTGCTCATTTTTTTTGTCACCTGTTGTGTATAAGCGTCCTGCAGCTCTGGTGTTTCCAGCTCCCCTTGCAGGCCGTCTGTAGTAGTAACGGGTCGCGCTCCTACTGCTCGGGCAGCAACAGTTACGGCCTCAGAGAGAGAGAGATGTGGTCCCTCAGCCTGAGCAGTCTATCAGACAAAACACAGACATTGTATAAGTTTAAATCCTCTTCTGCTTTAGTTAAATGTAGGAAATAATTTCTATCAGCACTATAAAACTAAACATACGGTTTGTATTGCAGTTAGTGATGTATTTGGTCTGGTTACAGGTACCATAAAGGAAAATGTATAATTATTATGCTGATATTGTATATTAAGGTTACTACATTTAAAAGCAATACATTTGATGTATGACCGTCTACCTTCCTCCTTTTAGCTGGCATTCCCTGGAGGTAAGCATCAGACAGCGGTGGCTGAGCTTTTATTTTTCTTTGAGACAGCATGTCATGCCTAATAATGGGCACCCACTCCTATCAAACACACACACACCTTTTAGTCCTAGAAATGTATGATAATCCCATGATGTAAAAAAACAAACAAAAAACAACCCAGTCACAGGTATTACAGGTGGCATAGCTGCTGCCCATGGCTCTGCTTCTGCCCCAGACTCCTCCCTCCCATTAGCTGCCATCCCAGCAAGTTCTCGTGTGTGTACTGAGGTTGGCCTGTGAATAGGAGAAAGATCAGGAGCTGGCTGTCTGGAATCGGTTCTCTCTCCTGAAGGTGTCATGGCCTCCTCAGCGGTGGTGGCAGGTGCTGGAGACATCTGTAATGATAGCCACCGTTATTAAGGCAGTGGGAGCTCAGTGGGTAAGGGGTTGGACTGCTGATTAGATTATTCCCAGCACTACTGATCCCACAGTTGCACGGTTAAATGAAATTAAGGCTTGTTACTTATTTAAGGCTGCACTCCATGTATTAAGTATTCAGATTTTTTTGCTTTAATTTTGTGGCACAGATGGGATATGATCCACGATCACGTACACGTAACAGGGAAAAAGCACATGGATTACAATATTCTCAGATGGGGTTTAGACCTCATTTTTATGTGGCAATAAACTAAATATATTATACATACTGTATATCTATGTTCGATGTCCACCAGAGTTTACTGACGTTCGACTGCGTACATGCCAGACGCTAATGCATGTATCTGATTCATATCCGGTTTATTTCCGCATATGAATGAGGCCTGAATCCGATCTGAAAATATTGAGATCAATGTGCTTTTTTTTCCTGCGTACACAGTCGTTGGTCATATCCCATTTGCACCAAATAAAACGAGAAAACCGGAATTAAATGGAAGGTTACAAATACCACCAGTGACCAACTACTTAATCCCACGTGCCCTCACCTCCACATTCCGGCTCTCAGTTTGCTGGACTGTCTCCCTATTCGACTCCACTCTCACATCAGACTCAGGCTAAGGATAAAAAGCAGAACTTAGAACCATGTGTGCACTAATCAGACTCCTGAAGCATGAGTTTCTTAGAACCTGACCTGTGTGTGAAGAACATAATCCCGGATTTGGTCCTCTGTAACTGGGTTATGGTCCAGGATCACATGCAGCCTCATGGACATCATACTGGTCAGCCAGTTTACTAGACTGGGATTGACTTCTGCAGACATCCTTCTCTGTGTACATACACACATCTATTTTAGGGGAAATTAATCGAGTACACTGATAATGCTTTTTTAAGCTTATAGATAAGAGTATAAAGGTGTAAGTTTGGACACTAACGATGCGATGGTTGATGACTGCTGTAAGCGCTCTCTGCTCTCCTCTTAAACAGTACAGATTGAGAGCCAGACACTCGAACAGACCTTGAGTGCAGAGGAACAGCAAACGAGGTCCAAACGTATGATCTGGAATAAACAATTAGACTTTTAACACTTACAAAAGCACATAGAAACATTTTCTGTATCATATCAAAAGATGTAATAAATTCAGGGTTCCCCTTATGGTACCAGTAAACTCTATGAGGTATAACTCAGAGATGCCCATATTGAACGTTAAAACGTCATTGTAAAAGAATTTTGCGCTATAAAATGTATTTTTAAAAATTATTTGTAACAGTATAAATTGTGGGATTTTTTTTTCTGCATAAATAGCTGCCATTGTCACTGCTGGGCCCCTGAGCACGGCCCTTAACCTCCAACTGCTCGGTTGTATAAAAGTCGCTCTGGTTAACTCTCGGGCATTAACACATGCAACCACAAGTGCCTACAGACATATTTTTTCAAGCAAGCATAATAAGGCAGGTCTAAAGTAGTACAGTGTGGGAACATTTAGACAGAACGGCAGACAACAATGCAACATATGGTACAACAGTAGTACAAGTAAAATGCAATATAATTTTAACAAGCATTGTGTGATCAGGACAAAAAAAAACATTGTCCTCCATGTTATCAGTGAGAAGATGGGATGTACAATGATCAGAAGAGGAAATATTTGGAAATAGCCATTGAGGCAGGCTATAACAAAGCGTTGTCTGCTGCCCAAGCTGGAGACATGCAACGTAGCCAGACCAGTTCCATGATGCTGCTCCTGGGACATGGCTACACCACCCCTCAACAAGCCACTGATTATTCAGAAACAGAGGTGGACATTTATGAGAGAGACAATCCACCCTTTTTGGATATTAATCCTTTTGACTGGTGGAAAGCAAATAAAAGGCACTTCACGAGACTGGCCGTTCTATTGAAGCGTTATCTCCGAATTAACGGGCCATCTGTGCCGTCTGAGAGGGTGTTTTCTGCTGTGGGCCTAACGGGCCATCTGTGCCGTCTGAGAGGGTGTTTTCTGCTGTGGGTCTCACTGTCCACAGACTGCACTCCAGAAAAGGATTCAGTGTGTTTTCATTTTGCAATCTAAAATTTCTTATTTCAGTGAACATTATTTAGTGCATTATTTATTTTGTTCTAATATTTTATATTATGCTGTTTTTCTCAGCTGGAAATGCGTGAAAATTTGACTGTGTGTAAATCCAGGTTCTATTTTTAATATGTTCTGTATGCGGTTGTTTGCACGTTCAAATTAACCTGTGAAAAAAAAGAAAAGAAAAAAAGTTGCCATTTTTAATAGGTCAGACACTCATTCACTCTACTGAATGCTAATTTTCTAATCCGATCAGTTAACAGTTAATGTTCAGATACCGATCAGCGGTTGAAGGTTAGGAATTAAAATGATCCCTAGTATAAATCAATGCATCGTAGATACTGTAGATATAAGTACCTGTACAGCGGAGTATATGTGTTGCCATGCGTGTGAACTGCTGTCTGAGGAAGGATATGTTTGTTCGGATGATGTCCACTCCTTCACGAACTGCGACTGTAGACTGAATCACATTAATTAAAAAAAAACAAACAAAAAAAACCACATTAGTTTAAGTGTCTGTTTAATGCAATAGCTCCTGTGTAATTACATGCACACTTACAAAACTCTCAGTGATATACTCCTCCAGTCCATTGATCAGACTTTCAGCAGCGTTCTGAAAAGAAATCCTCACATTGTTATCAGGTTAAAAGACTTTTTTTTCTGTGGTATGAGAAAAACAGAACACTATTGATTTAGGAAAACTATATATAGAAGATTGATAACTGTTCTTTGCAAAGCAACATTGTATATCTTTGTGTTCGCTGACAGTGATTACGGCTATATTGAAACTCTATGGTACTGTAGGTACAGAGAACTAAAAAGTAGATGCCAACCGATTTGTCAATGTTGCCGATTAATCAGTACCGATGGCTGATTCAGGGAACTATCAGTTATCGGCAAAAATCCCTGCATGATAGTTTTTCCAGGTTTCACATGTTGAATCTATAATTATGTAACATTTAAAACTGACCTCTGTGGTGACATCTAAAAATGGCCGCTTTAAGCATGACTTTAGATTCATGTGATATGGTTAGCATTTTGCAATAGGATTCCATTTATAACATTAACTAAAAAGTTAATAAATGCTTTAGAAGTATTGTTTATTGTTTGTTACTTTTCAACATTTACTAATAAATTTTTTTTTCCGTAAACCTTCTTGTGAGTAATAAAGTTCAGTACTATTCTACATGGGGTGTTAGTTTTTTTTTCTATTTAAAATTATTTCATTATTGGAATGTATTGCCCAACGTAGCTACTGGTATTGGTAAAATTAAATATTGGTCAACCTTTATTAAAAAAAATTGACTTCTTTCATCTAATGATTTCACGAGAAAACCAAAAGAAAGTGATTAAACCTGGTCTTACAGCAATATTGGTATCAGTAGGCTCCTGTCCATTGAGATAGTGCTCATTAAAAAACGTGGCAAGTTCAGGCTGGATACGACTCAAAGGCTGAGGGTTGCCATGCAGCAACACCACCATATCCACCATGGAAAAACTCTGACATACCAGGGACAGCAAATCTCCAAAGAATCCTAGAACCATAACAGAGAAAACAGGAATGATTTTAGGGTACATTTGATTACAGAGCTTGTTAGAATGGTGCAAAAGCATATCCACAAACATTTACACACCCACAGCATCTCCAGCTCCAGGTGTGAAAAGATTGCTGGTTTGAGAAAGTCTCTGAATAAATTGGGCAATGCTCTCACTGTTACCCTGACCAGCCCCTAGAGATCCCATCATGGTGGACAGAACTCCCTGTACAATGCCTGTAAACAGCTCTGGGTTCAGGGTCTCCCCTCCTGCACTCGGAGGATGAGGAGGGTTTGGAGAAGGTGCTGATGAAGCAGGCGGAGTAGGTGGAGGTTGCTGACTCGGAGGAGGAGGAAAAACAGGCTGATTGGACTGAGAACAAAAACAGCAGGAAAGAAAATCCTTAAAAATGTGTGTAATTTTGTAACGAGTAGACAGACGTTCTGGGTATCTGAGAAATGGATCTGCTGAGGTTTCAAAATAAAATAATTATTTGTACAATAATTAAAATTAACATATCTAATGAAAGTCTTGACATTTTAATTTTCTACTGACCTGGATAAACTCTGACATGCCCTGAATGAAGGCAGGCACACCAGGCAGTGTCATAGTAACGGAAGAAGGTCCACCAGAAACACTCCCACCTACTCCAGCAGTTCCACCCAAAAGAGAGCCCAGCAGGTGAGGCAAGTTCCCCTCCGAAGCCTGGTTTTGCATCTGGGTCGTGTTGTTGGTGTTAGAAGTGGTATGTGTAGATGTATTGGTTGATACGGAAGGGACAGAGAAAGAGAATGATTGGGACGAAGATCCTGTGGAGGTTTGATCACCTGTTGATAAAACATTATAGCATTTCAGCTGAAGGGCAATGCGTTTCACTTGTTAAATTAACAAGTTAATCAAAGAATTAATATCATTTTGGTCTTGAGAAGATAAATTATGATGTTTCAGGATTTTGAAAAATTAGAAGGTGCCTATTTTAAGCACATCACCTGTCTGCATCGGCATTAGCAGCTGACCGACCAAACCGCTCACCATCTGAGTGAGAGGTGAATTAGCCATAGGACCCTGGGTGAAGACATGAAAGAACTTTATTCCTTAAAAGAAAGAAAAATACAAAACAAACTAAAATTGTCTATGGTATCAACCCTACCTGTGCAGGCTGTTGGGCAGTGGTGGGTGGCACTGAAGCACGCAGGTTAATGGTAGCTGCCCTGGTTCCGGCAGGCTGAGGAATCCGTGGGTTAAAGGTGGGGCGAGTGAAGACGACTCTGGCTTGTGGAGGTGGAGGAGCAGCTGGTGCTTCTCCAGTTGGGGCGTTTGGTGTAGGAGTACCTGTCTGAGGTCCATGGTGGCCAGTTGGGGCTGCGGTGGCCATTGCAGCAGCCTGCTGGGAAATCTGATGCACGATGGCCTGCATGAACTCGGGTGGCAAGCCAGGAATGTGCATGGGTGGAGTGGAGCCTTTGGAGGAAGATGGAAGTGTTAAAAACAAATCTGCAGATACCAAAGAAAGCTGGGTGGTAGATTAAGAAAGTATATTAAGAAAGCAAATGCCAGCATAAAGATGTTGGTTGCAAACACACATCAAAACTTATAGACCTCAAATATGTCTGTATTAAAACTAATTAATGTCTGCGTTTGTTATTCACTATGAGGAGCAGTGGACACTGACCAGTCTGTCCAGCAGCGGTGGAATTCTGCTGGCCTGGGGCCTGAGCTCCACTGCCTGAATCTGTTGCACAAGAATGCACAGATCAGTGACTAGCATTAACTCTGATGCCTCCTAGTCCAGGTCTGAGAACAATCCCTTCTATAGGGATTTATAATGGGGCTCACTAAATTGCTAGCTTGACATCACAGGGTTGTTGTATCTTTCAGTCAGTCTACCAAAAAAAAAATCTCCAGCCCTGCCCGTCCATCTGTCTTATAGGAGGGAAAAATATATTTCAATGCTTTTCCATTTGCTCACAAATGATACAAAATCTGAAATTTACTTTCAGAAAATTTACTTACTCTTTTATAACAATCTTATAAGATAAAATAAGTCATAAACAATTTCCTTGTCTTCATACTCCAGATTCAGTATTGCTTAAATTTCAGACCAGGAGTGGATGGCTAGGTTAACGTTTTCTGATTTCAAAAAAATAAAACTCTTCAAAATTAGAGAAAACACAATCACCATCCAGGTTCATCTGCATCATAACCACAGGCTCCATGGTTTGGTGAGTGATTCTAATCACACGTGGTGTCCCTTGACCAGGCATCTGATTGGTTCCATTGGGTTGAGAGGGCGGTGCTTGTGCCTGATCTTGCTCCTCTGATTGGCCGGATGGTTGAGAGGGCTGCGACTGACCTTCAGCCGCCTGTCTGCCATTAGAGGTCATTGTAACGGTGGTTCCGATGTTCATCTGTTGAAAATGATGTCAGTAATGTAACTGGAAGAGAAGTCTACAGAAGAGTCTACAGTGACTGTCGGTGCGGTAGCCTAGTGGCACTAATACGCTTCCAGGCATACCAAGCTTGACTGCTGGCTTGTAGACCTTTCCTGAACCCATTCTTTCCTTCTGACTCGCTGTCCTATCCTATCCTCTCCCCCTCTCTCTCACACTTCACTTACTGTCCTGTTCCATCATCGCTCTCTCTTTTTACTTTTTGTCCTATCCCTCTTTCTCTCTACATACTGTACTATCCTCTGTCCTTACACACTTCACTTACTGTCCTATCCCCTATTTCTTTCTTTTTCCACTTATTGTCCCATGCTCTCTCTCTCTTTCTCGCTCTTTACTTACTGTCCTATCCTCTCTCTTCACTTACTGTCCTATTCTCTTTTTCTCCACTTATTGTCCCATTATCTCTCTCTACACCTACTGTCCTATCCTATCCCCTCTCTCTTTCTCATTACTTACTGTCTTATCCTCTCTGTCTTCACTTACTGTCTCTCTCTATTTACTGTCCTATCCTTTATCTCTCTCTTGCCCAACTTTGTCCTATTCTGTCTCTCTTTCACTTCATTTACTGTCCTATTTCTCCACTTACTGTTCTATCCATGTGCTTTCAAACAATATAACAGTCTCTGCAACAGTTTAGCAGAAAAAAACACAATGTTAAAATAATCTTACAATTAATTACTGATGCACTTGGTAAATATTGCAATATTCAAAATGTAACACTTCTCACTGGTATGGGTATATGTGGCAGACCGCTTTGCAGCAGAACAGGTGACGTGTAGTGGGTTATGGGCCGAACCACATGTAGGTGGCGGGGAGGCTGTGCGGCCAGGTTGCACCGAAGATCACTTAAAGCAACCAAAGTGTTGCCTAAAAGCCGAAGAGACTCGCCGACTACGTTGAGGGTGCGCTGGTCTTCATCCCGCTCTTGTATCTGTCATGTAGAAGACAGAACCTTACTCATACTTATATTATTAACAACAGTACTTCCTGAAAAGGTTTAATAGAAATTTAGCCTCTCATCTAACATAAAAAAAAATAAAAAAAAATAGGAGAGTAGCAGATACGTTGTTGTTGTAATCAGCAGAACTGGCTGCTCCCAGGATGGAGTGTGTTCTTTCCATGAAGGGGCGGAGCCTTTCCTCCACTCGCCGCACCTCTGAGAGAACCTCCATCAGCTCTGATGGGCTTGGGTGGCTAAGGAAAAAGATAAAAAAAAAAAAAAATTATGAAATAGTGTTAACATTTATGTTCCGACCACACAAAAATCACACACAGAAATAATGTCATTTAGAGTAGGTTAATTACCATACACATCAATCTCATTTCATATAAAATGTACATGTATTATAAACACACTAGTTGTTGGATCAATAAAAATATAAACTGTAAATGTAAATGCCTTTATTTTGTCACATTTACTTTTTTACAGCACAGTGATATTTTTTCTTGCATATCCCATCTTAGTAAATTGGGTCAGAGCGCAGGGTCAGCTATAATAGAGCGCCCCTGGAGCAGAAGGTTTAAGGGTCTTGCTCAAGGACCCAACAGCAGGTGGGGTTTGAACCCAGGTGTTTCTGGTCTTCAAATCAACAGCTGGCGATGGTGGGGGTTGAACCCAGGTCTTCCTAGTTTTCAGATCAGCAACATAACCATTTGAGCCACCATTGTGTTATATGGTGGTCTCGGACTTTGGAATGCTTTATCGATTAGCCGCATCCACTTACGACCAGGCCACATGGGGGAAAAAAATGACAATACACCAACAAGGTAGCTGCTGTCATGTTATATACAAATTCAATAATATATTCAACTAAACTATTTAACAACCCTAACCAGCTGTTTTGAATAATGTTTTGAAAAAAATGCTCTAGTTTAACAGGAAATGAGATTGTCTTACTTTGGCCCAGAGTGAGGAGGCCCTTCTGTTTGTGTGGAGCTGGAGGAAGAGGAAGAAGAAGCAGGTGGTGGTGGTGAAGAAGTGTCCATAGCTTGTACTGATGAAGATGAGGAATCTGCAGGTCCTTGCTGACTCGCTTGACCCTAAAACGCAAAAATTGTAACAAGATTAGTTTAATATAAATAAAAAGGCTACGTATAATTTTTTAAATGACACTGTAGAGTGTAGAGACACATTTAACTGTTAAAAGTAACCTTAAAATGGTTGTTTCTCCATATAAAGAAATTGACACACCTCCAATCTGTGAATTAAAGACTGAGTTTCTCTTAACAGGTTTTCCGCCAACTGGAGCCGTATCCTGGGTTCACTTTGAGCTGACTGGTCCAAGTTAATATGCACATCCACACCACCATTGCTCTGGGTATCATTTTAGATTAAACTCAAATTATATTACATACACAGTAGATTGAGTAAACAAACATAATTTTGCATTAAACCTCACACAACTGCTCTAACATGTAATATGAGGTAGATGTGATAAATATGTAGGAAATACTCTAATACCATTTTTTACAACATATTAAAGAGATACTCTTTAGGATCTTACCCCGGTGCTGGTGCTGACTCTGGCATTTCGCCCTCCGTCCCCAGCCATCATCTGCTGCACAGACATCTAAATCCACATTCGACAGGTACAGTATTTTTTTTGCTATGTACCTACAAATAACTTTTTATTTCAATATGGTACCATTTAAATTGAAAATCGCCATCGCATTCTACAAAAACCAAATATTTACATTTAATGTGTCCTGTATTGTACATATTTCGTGCACTAAGGATCATGTGATCATCTTGACAAATACACTGCGATTCCAGTCTAATTAATATCAGAAGCGGCATTTTCAGGTAAATTTCCACTTCCACCTAGTTTAAACATTTATTCCATACAAGAATCATTTAACTTTTTTAATCATTTATGTTAACTTGTTTATTCACCTGAATCTGCTGGGGGTCCAGGATGTTCACCGGAAGATTAAAGGTGCCCAGCATGACGTAGCTGTTACCGTTGCGGTCATGCGGCCCTCCTTGGGAGGTGGAGGTAGAGGATTGAGTTGAGCTAGATGCTCCTTCTCCATCCCCTCCTGATGAGCCTGACACGGCATCTCCTCCACCACCGGACTGCGTGGCCTGAGGCGGGGCCCGCTCGACGAGATGAATGACCTTCCCATCGACATCTGAGTAAAAGTTGGGGGAAATGAACTTAATCACTTAATCAAAATCTCTTGACATAAAATCAGATAACAGTCAATCATTTTAGCATTTACTTACTTTCAATATGGAAATGACTATTACAACCATTTCTGTACTAATTATAGTCTGTTTATATTTTCATATTTAAATTTTTTTAATTTTTAGGACTGCACAGTACTGGAAAATTGACATTGCGATATGTAAAAATTTAACCAGATAAACTGAATAGCTTTATTTTTCATTTTAAAATGATTGTGGTGATTTTAGTAGGGAAGTTCATTTGCATTGAATATCATACAAAAATTATTATTATAGATAAATACACTAAAACAAAGATACAAATGAAATAAACAGTGCTTTATGTTTTTCTGGCGATTGAGATACAGAAAATGTTAAATTACACTGTATAGTCTTTATTGTATGAATTAAGAACAAATAATATTTGTAAAAGCTATAAAAGTGATGTTTTTTTGTGCCTGAAAGCTTTAAACTCTGAAATGTTTACACAGTAACAGACCTTAAAATAATTTACAAATGTTAACTTTTCCTTTAAAATTAATTCGCAAATCACAGGTGTTCTGATCGGTATTGCATTGTGGATGCCGAAACGATATATTGCGATATGGATGCTGCGATATGGATGCCGAAACGATATATTGCGATATGGATGCCGAAACGATATATTGCGATATGGATGCCGAAACGATATATTGCGATATGCGATATGGATGCCGCGATATGGATGCTGGAACGATATATTGTGATATAGATGCCGGAAACGATATATTGCGATATGGATGCCGAAACAATATATTGCGATATGGATGCCTGAAACGATATATATTGCGATATGGATGCCGAAACGATATATTGCGATATGGATGCCGAAACGATATATTGCGATATGGATGCCGAAACGATATATTGCGATATGGATGCCGAAACGATATATTGCGATATGGATGCCGGAACGATATATTGCGATATGGATGCTGGAAAGATATATTGCGATATGGATGCCGAAACGATATATTGTGCAGCCCCATAATAAATTATAAGCTGTTATGCAGTATGTGCCTGTTGGGTTGACACTCTTTTTTACGTTTAATATTAACCTTAATGAAATTGATTTATCGTGACTAAAGTGACGGATTCTTATAATTCAGAGATTCATTAAGTTTAGGCAGCTCGAACCTTATCAAGTGGAAAAAACTTTTTGATAATTTTGATGCTGAATCTAAAAGAAATCCGTGTTTAATCTGTCTGAATAATTAAATATTATATATTATTGAATTATTAAAGTTATTATGGTTTAAACACTAAGCAATTCATTTCATATCAGCAAACTGAGAATTGATTTATAATAAATACAATCTGCAGCTGAGTGAAGAGTTGACACGTACGCAGGGACACTTACTGTATTCAGCCAGCGTCCTGTCATCCTGCAGCACCCTGCCCTGGTAAATCAGTCTCTGTTTATCCACCGGGATCTCGACCGAGGATGCGATGTGCTCCTTAAACTCCTTTACTGTCCACTGAAAAGAGAGAAGATATCAAAATATCGGTATTATTTTCTCATCAAAATGCATCTTTGTATCTTTTTCATATCCCATCTGCTTAAAATCCAGACCTTTCCTGTTAAGTAAGATGAGGAAAACACACACACACAAAACACAAAGACATAAACAAGTATTTAAACAATAAACATAGAGAGTGAAGACTGGGTGAACACATCAACAATGCTTGGTGAGCTCGAGGTGTTAGACTCCTAATCAGATGATCACCGGTTTAATTTCCGAAACCACTAAGCTGCCACTGATCAAAGCCCTTTAACCTGAAGTGCTTAGATAAAATAAGATAAATCTAAGTCACACTAGATAATGCGCATGTTATCCATACGTATAATTTTATTTTGTAGTGTATGTATATACAGTCACTGGCCACTTTATTAGGTAGACCTGTTCGATTGCTTGGTAACAAAAATTGCTACATCACAGCAACGCAATGCATTTAGGCATCCAGATGTGGTAAAGACAACTTGCTGAAGTTTAAACTGAGCATTAGAATGGCGAAGAAAAAGGGCATTTGAGTGACTTTGAACGTGAAATGGTTGTTGGTGCCAGACGGGCTGGTCTGAGTATTTTAATTGACAACTACTATCTTTATGGTTTACAAAGAATGATATAATATCCAATAATATCCAGTGAGAGCCAGTTGTTTAGCAGCAGAAGACCACACCGGGTGCCGCTCCGGTCAGCTAAGAACAAGAAACAGAAGCTACAATTCGCACAGGCTCACAGAAATTGGACAATAGAAGATTGGAAAAACATTGCCTGGTCTGATGAGTGCTGGGTCAGAATTTGGCATAAAGAACATGTAAGCATGAATCCATCCTGCCTTGTCACAACGGTTTAGGCTGGGGGTGTTGGTGTAATGGTGTTAAGATATTTTTTTGGCACACTTTGGGCCTCTTAGTACTAAATAAGCATCGTTTAAAGGCCTCAGCCTGAGTATTGTTGCTGACCATGTCCATCCCTTTTATGACTACAGTGTACCCATCTTCTGATGCCTACTTCCAGCAGGATAATGCACCATGTCACAAGGCTCAAATCTTTTCAGACTGGTTTCTTGAACATGACAATGAGTTCACTTTACTCCACTGGCCTCCACAGTCACCAGATCCCAATCACCTCTGGGATGTGGTGGAACGGGAGATTCGCATCATGGATGTGCAGCCGACAAATCTGCAGCAACTGCGTGATTCTATTACTTCAATATGGACCAACATCTCTGAGGAACGTTTCCAACACCTTGTTGAATCTATGCCAAGAAGAATTAAGGCAGTTCTGCAGGCAAAAGGGAGTCCAACCCGGTACCAGCAAAGTGGCCAGTGAGTGTATATGTAAGATATATATCCTATACCTTATAATTATATATTATACTATATATAAGTTTGAATCTTAAACTTAAGTATATATTTTATACTTTATTTATACTTTCACTATTTTTACAAACTTTTACTTTCATGTTTACATTCGCACTTCATGTTGTACTTTGTATGATTAGGTATGTGACAAATAACATTTGAATTTGGGATAAAGGAATTTGCCAAATGCGAGAAATGTCACCTTTAAGACATAAAGCCAGCCTATCAATCACTGGTGTATTTAATGACACTTCAGGACAGGAAGTCAGCCTATCGATCACTGGTGTATTTAATGACATTTCCTGTATTTAGGTTTCATGCGTGAACAAATAAACAACCGTTCTGCGTCTTACTACTGTTTTGGGATCATAACTAGTCAAAGATGGATCACTTACAGCTATTATTATTCCATTTACATTTACAGCATTTGGCAGACACCCTTATCCAGAGCGACTTACATTTATTTCATTTTATACAACTGAGCAATCAGGGGTTAAGGGCCTTGCTCAGGGGCCCAGCAGTGGTAACTTGGTGGCACTGGGAATTAAACCCGGATCTTTCAATTACCAACCAAACACCTAGACCACTAAACTACCACTTCCTATTATTATTATTACATTAAATTTACATCATTTGGCAGACGCCCTCATCCAGGGCAACTAACATTTATCTCTTTTATACAACTAAGCAATTAAGGGGTTAAGGGCCTTGCTCAGGGGCCCAACAGTGGCAGCATGGTGGTGCTGGGAAGCAAACCCGGATCTTCCAATTAGCAGTCCAACACCCTAACACTTCTTATACTAAATTATTATTATTAGTGTTCACAAGCATTAATTAAAACAGTCTATTATCTGTTTTATAATATCTGATGTTCACCTCTCCTCGGACTGTGTAGCTTCTGCTCTGAGAGTCCAGAGTTTTAACAGTCACATTAATATCTCCAGATTCCTCTATGGACCCCTGCAGGCACGCACGCACACACACACACACACACACACACACACACATCATTAATCATTAGTGCGGTACAATAATACAAACACACAATGCTGGAATATGAGAAAGATTTAGCATTGCTCTCCAAACCAAACCAAAGCACAGGAATAACATTTAGCACTTAGCTAATTAGCGGTCAGCCGGCATTTATTGTAAGCCTGCTACCCAGTTAGCTTGACCAAATTACGCGTATTCACACATATATTAGGGAATAAAATCTAAAACAACCTTCACACACAGACAACATACCATATTTTCTTCTATTGTTATAATGAAATAGCAACAACAGCCTCCCAAACCCCAATCTTGTGAAGCCAGCTAACACGCTAAAGCTAGCTAACAGTTTTGTACGCTATCCACTCCGGTCCACTTTTAAACCAGGCCTTGATCCCTACATAGGATCACTATGTTCAGGACGTTAGAACAGGTTCTAGCGCCTGAAATAGTACACTATTTTTGAGAATCTTGCGGTTTGTAGTTTAGCCGCAGGATTTGCGCAAGCGTTGACCTGAATCTCCGGTTTGTGGTGCATTTACATTTACATTTCCAGCATTAAAAAAAATCATTTATACAAGTGAGCAATTGGGGGTTAAGGGCCTTGCTCAGGGGCCCAGCGGTGGTAACTTTGTGGTATAATAAAATGAATAAATATTATTACATTAACACATACAAAAAAATTATATTTAAAATACAAAAAATATATTTTGTGTAGTATTTTATGTATTGTATGTAAACTTTTTTTCTTTCTTTCGAATTTTAAACTACATTTATGTTTTATATTTAAAATACTCTTTTATTGGTACATTTAAAGCAACAAAGGATGCTAATTATATACGTCAATCTCAATAATGTCAATAATGAGATTTAATAATGAGAATAAATCTTACTTTAAAGTTCTGAACTGTTTGTACCTGCTAATATAATGTATTTTCTTAGTTTTATTTTAGTTGATATGATTCATGACTCATCCTGCACTAGTCTTCTGTACAGCCAATGAAATGCCCCGTGGAAAGTTTTTTGTCCCGTCCCCAGGGGTGGGTGTCTATGGTAGTAGCTTGTTTTTCACCAGGGACTGTGGGAGAAAACCAGAGTACCCGGAGTAAACCCACACAAGCACGGGGAGAACATGCAAACTCCACACAGAAAGACCCCTGTCCGGGAATCATACCCAGGACCTGCTTGCTGTGGGGCAATAGTATAACCACTAAGCGACCCAATATAATTGTTATTATATATATATTACTATTGCCCGCCCCCCCAAAATTATTATTTTTATTTTTTTAGATTTATTATATTTAAATAATAAATAATAATAATAATAATAATAATAATAATAATAATAATAATAAATGACTCAGGGTGAGTTCGTTGGCGGAACGTTTTAACCGAAATACCACAGTACCTACTCGGACCGGTAATCTGCTCACACCGAGTTAAATCAGCGCGCCATCTCTAGCAGCTCCATCCCTAATTTGACAACAATCTTTGCGAAAGCAGATAACGAGCTGATGGAGGGTTTAGAGGAAACGAGAGCTCGGCTCTGTGAACAGTTTGCAACTGTCACCGAATCAGACAGCGCCGTGGCTCAATGTTATCTCGCTGAAAACGACTGGGACATGGAGGTTAGACTGACTTTAGAGCGAATCTCAAACGGCTTTGGCATCCCTACGTTAGTGCACTACCTAGTGTGCGTAATGTAGTCACTTCTGCACTCTATTTAGTGCACTTATGACTTAAACGAAGTCATTTGAGATTGAGCCTTATGTTTTACGCGTGGGATTGATATCTATTACAGACAGGATTTGATGAATGTCATGTTTTTTCTAATTACTTTTAGAGAGCATTAAACTCTTTCTTCGAAGCGGATATGGAGTCGGTTTTTAACGTCGAGGACACAGATGAAGAAAATAATAGACAATCGAGTAAGAGAAAAGAGACGGAGGAAGATGGTCCACAGTCTAAAAAGAAGATGAACTCCAAACCTATAGATTGGTAAATATCTAATCTGAAAAATATCACCATTTACGTCAAAATATTCCTGATATCTTTAGCGGTTCTTGTTATTTCTATCTTGTATTTTTTGATGTTCCGAGGTATTAGTTGTGCGCCACAATGACGTCACAGCGTTTTTCCTAGTGAAAAGTGGTATCTTAATGTGTTACGAATCAGAACGTTGTGAGTTCAAACCCCAGGAGCATTAATTTGCCAATAACCACATGCTGTTTCCCAACTTTTGCTTTGAAATAGTATGAAGATTCTAATTAATCTAATAGTGTCCTTAATAATAGTATGTTAAAATATGTATATCAAAGATAGTGACATTTTGTGGATCCGTGGACGTTAATGTTGCCCACGATTTTTTTTCTATTCTAGTATCGACTTGACCGAAGACGAGCCTGCTTGCTCTCATAACCGAAACGGTTCCGATGATGAAGCTAACAGCAAACTCTCGCTTATCTCCTGGAACGTGGATGGATTGGACACCCTGAACCTCCAAGAACGAGCCAGAGGATTATGTTCTTATCTGGCACTGTGAGCGCTCCTCAGTCGAACTCAAGCTTGCTACTACATGCATCGTGTGTTTAATGTAAAATCATCTGAGCAACAGTGATAGGCATGTTACTTTAAAAACTAATTATAGATACTTCTCGAGTTTATCCCTCATCCCTAAAGGTGATGCAGCAGTGCTTTAGTCCAGCTCTCTTGATCCTTGTTCTACTGCCTGGTGAACCTTCACAGAAATAATAAACACTGAATAATGTTTAAGAGTCGAGTTTTCCTTTACAGCTAAAGCACGTAGGTTTATTTTGTACCTTTCGACACAGATACACACCAGACGTGGTTTTCCTACAGGAACTCATCCCTCAGTATCTTCAGTATCTCAAAAAGCGAGCCGTCAGCTACCAGATTGTTGAAGGTGTGTATCTACAGCACTACTCTATTTTTCCTAACGTGAGACATCTGACATACTTTCCTAATCATTCCTTTTAATAACCTTCAAGGAAACGAAGATGGATACTTTACTGCCATGATGGTGAAAAGATCAAGAATAAAACTGCAAAGTAGTGAAATTATTTCTTACCCGACAACACAGATGATGAGAAATTTGCTGTGTGCCAAAGTTAGTGAAGACGACACGAACATTCTAAACAGCGGAGAGGATGAAATGCGTGAACTTTTCTTCTGTAACCCACAGGTAAAGTTTCTAAATCAGGAGCTCTGCTTGATGACTTCACACTTAGAAAGTTGTAAAGATCAGGCTACAGAAAGGAAGAAGCAGCTTAAGGTGGTGCTGGAGAAGATTATGGAGGAGCCGGATAACATGACGGTCATTTTTGGAGGGGACACCAATCTTCGAGACTCTGAGGTAAGTTTCGAAACCAGGCATCAATCGGTTAAAACTAATGAACATTCAGTTACATTTATTTATGTTGAGTTTTTTTTTTTGCTTTTGCTCAATAGTTAAATTAAATTAAATTAAAATCTTAAGCAGAATACAGTATGTTTTTTGCCTAAATATTCCATGCAGCATATTTTGCATATTTGCATATAAACAATGAGTTTAGGAACCCGAGCAATCTGGCAACCCTGGGCGGGAACCTGAGCAATCTGGCAACCCTAATCTGCCAACACTGGGCGGGAACCTGTCCAATCTGACAACACTGGGCAGAAACCCGGACAATCTGGCAACCCTGGGTGGGAACACGTCCAATTTGCTGCAGTCACTTACTTTTTGAAATCAGATAAAGCAGTCTATCTGGGGTTTTTTCATTTATCGGGCAATAAAAATGACGTCATTTTCCCCTATTGCACCAGATTAATTTCTGTCTGATTAATATGGTGCATTCCTTGTTTTTAGTATTAATAGTTTTTAATTAACGTATGCCTACCAAGATATGGTTTAGAAATTAAAAGTAATTAATTTTGGGCATAATAATAGGATAGTAATTTTAGTAATTTTTAGTGTGTGCAAATTTGCATACTGTTTTTTTTTAAGTTACATAATAAAAATAAGAGCAAAAAGTAACTAGATAGCATGAAATATTATAGGAGGCAAACTACTTCCAAAATCATTACTTTTGTGCTTAATTAACAATTAAAGCACATATTTGTTGAGTAATGGTTAATTGTTCATTCTTTCCCATAATAGCACAGACTGAAGTTTATATTTCACACATAATAATTAATACATAATTAAACTGTTCATGTTCAGATTTTTTCTACCACAATAGAGTAACATATGGTTCCACACCTAAAATACTGTATATATCATACACTAAATGTGTGTGTGTGTGTGTGTGTGTGTGTGTGTAATAGGTGGCACAAGTGGGTGGTCTTCCTCCTGGTGTGGTGGACGTGTGGGAGGAACTTGGCAAACAGGAGCACTGCAGATTCACCTGGGACACTAAAACGAACAGCAACAAAGACGTGTCGTATATCAGCAGGTGTCGCTTCGACCGTATCTACCTGAGACCTGCCAGAACCGGGGTGAAAATGACTCCTGATCACATGACGCTGGTCGGAATGGAGAAGCTGGACTGTGGCCGCTACACCAGCGATCACTGGGGAATCTATTGCAGTTTTAACAGTTAGGATGTTCTTCACTCACAGTCTTAACGGAAGTCTAGACCTGCTCAAGAGTTTTTTATAAAGAAGGCAGAATGTTTTACGATTTTCCTCTCAGCTTGATGATGGAATGTTGTCCAAAATTCTGAGCCATATATGTGGGAAAAAATCTGACTCCTTCATCATCTCGGTTCTTTATTGCACTTGTATCTTTATCGCACAAAATCATTCCACACTGTTTTATTATTGGAGAATGGACACATCCCTTTAAGTGTTTATCATTTTTATGTGTATTTTTGTGTATATAATTGCTTCAACATATAATAAACTGTATGCAGCTTTCATTTATTTATGTTTTAGTGAAAAATTATTTTTATATAATCACCTGTAGTTTTTTAGTGTTTAAAAAACACACATGGATGTGTGACAGTCAGATGTCCTGACATCTATCAGGAAAATTAGTAGCATGTTTATCACAATTTCTTTTTTATAATTTCTGTCTATAACAATTATCTATTCTGATTAGAAGCATATGACAATTTTGTACAAATTAAAATATTTCCTTTCTTTATAGTTTATAATTTGTTGACGTTAAGAAGTGTTATAAATACTTTATAACATGATATACATAGTTAATAAATATTGTGAATGATAAAAATGGGTACTTGTATTATAATTATAATACATCTCGTATATATTTTATATATTTATTTATTCTGTATGTATATAAAATATATATTTTTTTTTTATTTCAAAGGGGGAAATTTAATTTAGTACAAAATGCTCAAATTTCAAAAATTCACTCTAATTATAATTTGAAATTGTTCCAAAGAATACTGGAACACTTGAACACTATTTATTTATTTATATATATATATATATATATATATATATATATATAGAGAGAGAGAGAGAGAGAGAGAGAGAGAGAGAGAGAGAGAGAGAGAGCGAGAGAGAGAGAGGAAAGAGAGATACACACAGATTTGTATTAGATATGTAAATGTGAAAAAAAAACATCAAAAAGGGTATCGTTTTAATATATATATATATATATATATATATATATATATATATATATATATATATATATATATATATATATATATAAATAGTGTTCAAGTGTTCCAGTATTCTTTGGAACAATTTCAAATGTCCTAGATTTCTATAAAATTCATCATTTAATATAAAATTTCAGTGGTTGGCAATATGTTAGTTTTTGCAGTCAGATTTGGAAAGAAAAATTCATGACATGGCTAAACAGTAACATTGGCTGGTTGAATGTTAGACTCGGCTTTTACTTCCTAGATTTATTATTTTTTAAAATGTAATAAACACGAGAACAGTGATAATGTCATGCTGACTCTTTGATAAGCATGTCAGAGTGAACACGAAAACCAAGGTCGATTAAAGGTCGTCTTGTGTAAATACTGCCCCCATGCCTAGCAACACACCACACCACTCCACACTAACCAGATTGCGGTATGTTATCTTCTCCTGCATGTCACTGTGAAGATGGTGGACAGAAAACTTCGTCAATATCACTGTGTAAGCAATCGATAATCAGTGACTAATCCGCATTTGTCAGGTTCCCTTTACTGGTTTTCATTCCAGTAAAGGTCGAGTTTGAATATAAAAAAGGTCCAAACATTAGAAAATAATTTAATTGATTTTGAATTAGACCTGCTTTCAGCTAAAGTCATGTAAAAATACAATTTACAGAATAAGCAAAAAACCCCAGTGCATCCTGAGATACTTAATGCCTCTTAAATTACATTGTTTTGTTACTATGTTCTAAATACATTACAGAAATTAAACCAACACCTTCTGACCAATCAGAAGTAAGAATTTAGCATCTTATAATGTAAAAATCTTATCTCATTCATTCATTCATTCATTCATTCATTCATTTACAATACCCGCTTATTCCCTAATTCGGAGTCACGGGGATCTGCTGGAGTCTATCCCAACCGTCTCACCCAGGACAGGTCACCAGTCCCTCACGGGCATTTTGTGGACGTTACACTAATAAAAATTCTAACTGAATAATTAAGGAAAAACATTTTTCACACGAATGTTATTTTTATAGGGCTAACAGAGAAGACCCTGCTGGCTCTGACAGCCAACCACTGATCATGATATTTACATTTCTGGCATTTGGCAGACACCCCTATTCGGAGTGACTAACAGTTAAGGGTTAAGGGCCTTTACTAAGGGGCCCACAGTGGCAGGTTGGTGGTGTTTAGAATTAAACCTATGATCATTTGGTCAGCAGGCGAACACCTTAACCACCTATACCCATCATACCCTATAATCTTTAAATCAATAACCCCCGAAACAATGACTTAAATCAAACCTTTTTATTTCATAAATAAACACAGAACAAGCGCGATACAGAGATAAATATCCAATAACACGCCGTAAGAATCTGTATTACAAAATACAGTGGAATCATTTAATGCACTTGATTCATGGGGATGAGGTTTCCTAACGACCCCTGATGTGTATTTATCTGAAATTACATGTGCACTGGGTTTACAATGTGCTATATCCGTGAGTACGATCTCAGATAAAGCCACGCCAGGAACCATGTGGTTTCATCCCCATGTCAGTTTTCTCTGTTGCATAATTATGTCAGAAATATCAATAATAAAAAAAAAAAAACCTCCTGTGTGTAAAAACCCACTTTTTTTACTCCCATTTATTTTTTATGTTTTGCATTCAACATCTTAATTTTTTTTGTTTTAAATATTAATTTTTATGAACATAGTGTATGATCGTGCCACAGGCTAGTGTCCTGTTCTGTCATAGGCAGCAAGGAGTACAAGGCAGGCTGACATCATAACACAAGACCAGGAATGTTGCATTTCTCTACCGAAAAAATAACAAAAAAAATAACAAGAAAAAAAAAAACATATCCGCTTTTAGTTATTGCTAAATTGAACAAACGGAGGAGACATTCCGAAGTCAAACTGATCTGGACAGAAATATCAGTGAGGAATGTCCATTCTCGTGTGCCATTTAATACGACATGCAAGTGTAAAAACCGTAGAAAACTTAATAGGTCTATTTATCTATATTAGTCGTATATTATATCTCTATGAGCCTGTAAAGATAAGTGTATTTATATTGAGCCCTTATCAGAATTGAACTCGGACCTAAGGTCTGAGCAGCAGCAAAGAATGGGGGAAAAAATGAAAACGTGGCATGGATTTCAAAATAACTTAACAGTTTACACACCTGTCGATTGTCAGGTTAGAGTCCACGAAATGAGGGATGATGCCAGATATAAAGTTGCGAGCGATATAAACTAATAAAATTGAACTGAGGTGAATAAAAAGAAAAAATACACATCGTAATAAATAAACAATAAACTTATTATATTAGTTAAAAGTCCGAACAAATGGCATAGGAGAGAACGAGTCAGTGAGCCGAGCAACAGGGATGAGTTTGATGTGTTTGGCGTCTCGGATATTTGTTTTATATCAGAGATGGAGTTCAGAAAAATTACAAATATTTTCTAATAAAATGTGCAAATCTTTCTTTCTAACCTTTAATAACGAACCATCATTAAATATTGAATTACAATACATTATTCCTAAACCTTGTCAGATTTTTACAGACCACCAGACTGCTGAGAAATTCAATATTCCACAGCACCACAATTAAAGTGTCCAGAAAACAAGCCTACTTCTCTCTTTTTTTTTTTTTTTTGCATAAACATTTTAAATTTTACTTTGTGTTTTGTTTATTTTTAAGTCATTCTTTATTTTCTTGCTTTCTGCTGCTGGTCGTATGGCTTTGAGAATCAGAAAACAAAACAAGAAAAAAAAACAAAAAAAAAACAGCCTCTACTTTAACTAAAGAAATTGCCTTGTAATATTGTTGCTGCAGGGAACATACCATTCAAAGACAGCAAGGGGTTGGGGTCAATCCAGGGCTGTTGCACATAAATCTTTTCCTAAACAGCGAGAGTGATTCTAATCTCAAACTGCTTACTGTGTTTCCTCAGGAAAATAACAGGCTTTTGGTTTGTTTGTTTGTGCTGTGGGAGTTTCGACTGCAGGGACTAATCGACCCAGAAGATCTCTGGGGAAGGAGAAACCCTGTGCGACAAAACCGAGGGCGAGGATTAAATCAAGGAAACATTCCAAAGGCGTTTGTGTCTACAATTAACCTACAGGGCGTCTGCTTTGTTTTGTAAAAAACAAAGTGACTGATGTATTAAAGCATTGAATGCCATGATGCAATGTTTGACCAAAAGCCTGTGGGACATCTACATAATTTTTTTTTTCCAAACTCTTCCTACAAAGTATTAAGCGCTAAACACTTTTCTAGAACGTCTTCGTATGTTGTAGCGTTACATTATTTCTTCAATATAACCAAGAAGATTGACCTCTTCCAGCATGACAATACCCCTGTGCACAAAGCCTCTGGCTGGAGTAGAAGATTTTCAGACTCCGACTCAACTCCACCTGAACATCTTTAGGATAAACCGGAACCCCGACTGCACCCTAGACCTCCTTACCTCAACATCTCACTAATACTATTGTGTCTGAATGAACAAATCCCCACAGTCTAGTGGAAAGTCTTTCCTGAGGTCTGGTAGTTATTGGAGGAGTAAAAGTGAGACAAAATCTGGAACCGGATATATTGGGATATGATGGTCAGGTGTCCGAATAACTTCGTCCATATATTGTAAGATGAAACCAAAGCTCTAATTCATGTGAGCTCGTTCCAGACAATTTTTAGGATTTGTTGCCATCATAACTCATCTACAATAAATTGTAAAAAAAAAAAAAAGGGCTTTATATTGCACGCCGGACGCCAGTGGCTTTATCCTTTGCGCGTATGAACATTAAGGTTTAAAGTGCCAGTCAACCTTACCGATAAATAATTCCTGCATTTCTAATATTTAAACCTACAACCATTTTATATAAATATTAACTAACCACCCAAATTAAATAGACAAAAATATGCAAATATGAATATTCCTTCTTACTTTTGCTTTGATACTTGACCAGACCAATTAATTACGGTGTCCCAGTAATGCACAACACAATGACGTTTATCAGGGAAACAATACAACGGAAACAAGCCACAAAGTCACAGCACGCTGAAATGCTCCGGACCAATAGGAGGCTGCTGGTCCGTGCAAACGGCCAATGTTTTTTTTTTTTTTTTTTTAAATCAACTACACATAGATATCCACTTTTAGTACGCCTGGAGAAAATATCTTTTTTTTTTTCCACTGCCAACACTGTCGGAAGGGTGGGGTGGGGGGTGGACTTTCCTTTCCTTTCTTTGTTATAAATTTATGTTTGCTTTTTAAATTCAGTTTTGTCTTGTTTCCTGTCGTGTTCTGCACTACTGGGACACAGTACACTAACATGGTACTGCCAACAATAAATATCAAAGAAATTAATTTCAAATTAAAAGTTAATAAAATGGGTTTACAGCAGCCCTATTATAAAAAAAACAACCTAAATAGATATACAAAATGTATGAAAAAAAACAAAAACAAGAAAAGGCCCACCATTCAGTCTAAACAACATTAGGAGCAACTGAACACGGACAAAATCCCGCTGAATGGTTTTATCATGCTGCACTTGACGGATCTTGGCAGGACACAATTAATTACCATGCTGGGAAATTTGTCGTCCTTTTCCATCTGTTCTTAGGAAATCTGATCCCAGGTTTGGCATATCGATCCGTTTTCTAGCCAGGCGGTATGTCGTTGCTAATAATAACAACAATAAAAATTATAATAATAAGAATAATGATGATTTGCAAAAGTACCATAATAAAATTATTAAATGTAGAACTAAAAGCATATGACAATATAGAGCATTTATACGAGCAGCCTTTCTTTACTGCACAATACTGTATTGTTCTCTTTAACCACTTCTGGACAACTGCTCTAAATATATAAAACATTCTAATTAAATACTCTATAAAAAAAAAATAGTCATTTCCCAAATAGTCCCAAAAGAAACTATTGTAGACTCTATTCAAACTTTGTCTTGCGGAAATACAAGCCTCCTTTCGCACTTTGGAAAGATTTTTCAATCCCAGCGCAACCGTTTTCCTTCCTTCCCGTCTTTACACAACAGCTCTGAACCTGAGCGCTCGTTTCTCTGGCCTTAGATGCCGTCTTCGTCATCATTAGGCTGATCGAGCTCGGTCAGGACCACGCCATTGGAAAAAGCGTGTGCTGTGTTAATGCACTTCAAACCAAAATAAATGTCACTGTTAAGTGTCAGACGATATTCACACCCCCCCATGCCGCAGTCCGCTTGCTGCAGTATGTGGAGCTGCTGTGGTTCGGCATGTTGCCGTTCATATGTGAGGATTTCATCTCCATTTGGCAGGCGGCGATGGCGGCGTTCAGCTCCAGCTGGGCACGGTGCACGACGTAGAACATCAGCCCGATGCTGATAAAAATCTGAGAAAGATAAACAAATCTGTGTGTTTTTTAATGTACAAAATATACATCCAGAATAGTTTGTTATAATTACTATTAAACGTGTACAAATTCATATTTTGATATTATACATAAGTTTTACCCTACTAGAGATTGATAGTGATGTCCCCTTAATATAACTGTTATAAGGCAGGGGAAAAAGGTCAGAATTTTGGCAGACATCCTTATCCAGGGCAACTTACATTTATCTCTCTTATTAAACTTTGGGGTTAAGGGCCTGGCCAAACCTTTGTTAGACCGCAAACACAAATACTGCAATCTTCTCACCTGCAGACTGAACACAAAGTATCCGCTGATGTTTTGCTCGGCTATAACGTCCTCCATGGTGCGTAGTGTGGTTCCCAGGTAGGAGTTTAGAAGCTGGGTGGGCAGAAGACCCACTGACGAAGCAACTAAATAGTCTGGCAAGGACACGTCTGTGATCTAAATTCAGAAAGGAACACAACATATGTGAGAAAAATATTTGTATCTGTAAAATAATAATAAATAGTTATGTGTGGTTACATAAGAGCACCGTATCACAATTTTTACACTATCATAGCCTACCATATTTTCAGCCTGCCATGAAGTATACATGCTGCTCTGAATGACAATGTTTCCCAGAACATTTGCAGCTTTATAGGCTGATGCAATAAGAGCTATACCAGAAATGATTATTTATCAGGCACATGTTTGTTCGCAAGTGTGTTTTCCCAAATGTTGCCACCATCTATGTCAGCTTGACAATACACCTGTGCACAAAACGCCTTGAGCACTATGAGAATGTGGTGTGTTTGGTGGTGTTATTGGTGCACCCCAGACATCTCATTTATACTATTGTGACTGAATGAACACAAATCCCAATAGTCACTCAACACAATCTGGTGAAAAGCCTGGAGGTTATCATAGAAATGAGAGGGACACTAAATCCGGAAAAGGTTTTCGGCACCATATACTGACCAAAAAAGGACTCAATTTGCTAAGGCAGATGATAAAATAAACCTTTATTCAGCTCACATTGGGGAAATTTTCTCGTTACAGCAACATAGAAAAAGATGTGCAAAAGAAAAACAATACAATAGTTGCACTTCCAACAAATCCTTCCTGACGAATTGCACTAGGGTAATAATGCACATTTTTAAAATATTGTAATGATATTGTAAGCGTTTAACATGGAGACTGGCTCACCGGGAGTAGCCCTCATTGTACAGTTGTTCACCGGGAGCAGCCCTGATGATGTTGATTTGTCAGCTCAAATTGAGGGGAAAAAAAGGCCAGGTTCATAACTATTGTTGTTTATTATATACTAGTACTGGTGTTAAAGTGCAACACAAAAAAAGACAAAAAATGCAGCAAAAAGGATTTTGTGCGTCACTTCTGCCACCTAATGTGAACTGTTGCCAATCCTGCATTATTAAAAACATGATGTGGATTTGAAAAAAAAAGATGTGACAGAAAACAAGAGGAAATCGCTTTTAAAAAAACAACAACAGGTGTGTTGCTGTAGAGCTGTGATGCAAATGCAATAAAACTAGCTTTGTGTGCCTCGGGTTGGTGTGTGTCCTGACATTTTCATGTCCTAGCTTATTCCCTTTTTATTTACATATACCCTGGGCGATGTGCCTCTGTGCCGTCACAGAAAACTGTTTACTTACCCTGTTTACTGTTTACTTAAGTAGCGCTTACTAATAAAAAAGCCTCCAAAACAATCATTAATGGGACAACAGGACAAAACCTTCAAATGACCATGTGATCAATTTGGAAATCTCATACTGAGGGTCCCAGTGCATGCAGTGTACATCGTGTTAAATTACTCACATAATGCAGTGTATTGTATTTCAGCAACACAATGCATTATGTGAGTAATTCTGCAATGTAGACGTCAACAAAAAAGTGCTTACTGACGAGTAGACGCAACACAACTCCAGCGTGAGCTCATCGGATGAGTGTCACTATATACATCCGACACTAGTAAATCCTATAAAGGTCACTAAAGGTCTGTGTTTAACAAACGTTTTCTATACTCCCATG